>JAQGAE010001640.1:0-21789 GCA_034696685.1 Julus scandinavius
TGTAATTAATACAATTTATTTCAGCGTTATTCACAAATAACAGTCATTGCCAATACTTTTTGGTGCCACTGTATTTTGTTGGCAATGCATGGAACAAAATTAGCATATTGCATAAGGTCGTGATCAACATGTTTGTCAACCAATTAGCCACTTGGAAATTAGCATATTGCATAAAGTCGTGATCAACATATTTGTCTACCAATTGGCCAACCATGAAGGGTCACAAACTCTATTGCAAGTATTTTTTACTTGCATTTAATGCTGAAATGATTTTCCTGTTGCATACAATGATACGAAGTTAGATATGTTGAACTGTAATTTCGAAGCGGACGATTCCAATGTATTAAATGATGAGGTCGATGAAGGCAGAGGTTTCTCACCTCAATTTAGGGTCGATCTCCTCATACTGACTTCATGGTGCGATGAATGACAGTTAAAGTTAAACAAGGGGAATTAGCAGTGGTGCGTTTCCCTTGTTAACGAGTACTTGACAATCTGAGTAAATTCTGGTTGGTATTCAAATCGCTGTCGTTGATACTGTTACGTATCTGAGAGTTTATGTTAACAAGCATCTCTCTTGGAATGAACAATACACAAAAATTGTTGGTGCAGCGATTCCAAAGCTTTCGATTCATACAATGCATATTTCGAGAATGTGCAGAAAACATAGGAAACTGGCTACGCAACTCTAGATCGCCCTATGTTGGAAAATTGCGCTTGTATTTGGAACCCTCACAGGATAGATCGTAATCAGGATATAGAGATGCTTCAGCATTGGGCAGCCAGATTTGTTACGGGCGACTGTCCATGAGTGTGACAGAAATGCTCCACTCTCTAAATTGTACACGTTAAGGTCCAATTGCGAATCGTTATGTGTGTGGTTATTCAAACGTTTTAATCTTTCTTGTAATTCACATCTTGTTTCCCATATTTTAACGCCGAACGACCACCATACAGAGGGTGAAGACCTAATTATTTAACAACTTATTAATATTTTTTCAAACGTTTTTTTTTAAAATTGCACGTGACTACATAATAATCACGTTTTTCAGTTCTAAAAAAATAAAAAGAATGGCGACCAAAAAAAGGAGGAAGTTGAGTATCGCGTGAAAATACTTTCCGAAGAAGGAATGTCTTGCAGAATGATTGAAAAACAACTACAAAAGGTCGGATTTGTGATTTGCTATTGGAACAATCCTAAACATCATCAAATCCAAAGCAAAGAAGCGACAGGCCAAGGAATTAAGTGAGCCAGTGCTGATTTTCCGAAGGTCACGTAAAGTGCGTACTACCAGTACCATCAAAAAAGTTTAAAAAATGATAGAAAAACCGAATCCACCAAGTCAGAGAGACATGGCAAAACTGTTGGGAACATCCCAAAAGGCAATCCAAAACATTATCCACGCTGATCTGGGTGCCAAAATAAGGAAAAAGACGAAGGTTCACAAATTAGTCAAGTGTCATAAGAAAAACAGAAAGACCAACTCAAAAAAATTGTATAAGCGCCACCTAGTGGGTGGCAAGAGTGAATTTATGGTGACATTGGACGAGGCTTGCTTCCATCTGAGAAACTGTAATGGTGAATGAAAGATTCTGTACCTGCAACCACATTAAAAAATAAACAACAATTGGCTCGTGAACTGCCATGAAAGCTAGCCCATTGGCTTCATGGTTGTTGGTGGTATGAGCGACCAAGGACCTCTTCCGCTGATCAGAGTGCCCAGAACGTCTATGGTCAATGCGCAGTACTACATTGACAATGTTCTGAACCATATTTCGGAAAAGAAATTCCTCGGTTGTATCCTGGAGAGACATCAAAAGTGACATTTCACCACGACAAGGCCCCGTCACATACACCTAAATTGATGACGTCATACCTCAAAGAACAACGAAATCTGGGAGGACCAAGCTTCATTGTGAAAGTGGACTTTCCAACCAAATCACCGACATCAGTCCTATGGATTTTTATGGTCTTGGATATTTAAAACAGCGCCTTTTTCATCGCAATGCAAAAACTGTCAATGGTCTTTGGAATGTTTTTAAACAACAGTGGTTTACAGTTGACACGACAACTGCCAGAAGGTGTTTAATTCGTGGAAACAATGCTGCTGGAAAGTTTCCCGTGTTCGTTTTCCAGAAACGTAAGACAAAATTTGTTTAATAATTAAGGATTCACCCTCTGTAGGAGTAGACATAATCATGAAAATCCTCTGACAGAGCTTCGTTCCATGACGGATGCTTACAATAATAGGTCCTTCTCTTTGCATGCGTGTGATTAGACGGTAGAATAGCCTGCCTGACGAAAGTCCAGATGTAGTAGAAATTCAATTTAATGATAATGTTTAAGTCGTTACTGATGTAGGAGCCCCCTGCCATTTCTATTATAATAGTGTAATAGATCTCCCTTTTCTGAACAAACTGGCCGTCGCACACAGACAACATATACACCAAACTGCTGTGAACGAATACATTAGTTGAGTGTTGTTACTTTACTTAAACAACAATAACCAAAAAAAATTTAAAAATTCGGAAAAATACGAAAAAACCATTTTTTACACTTGAGAGTCTGACAAAACTATAGCCTCACCCCTCAAAAATATAAATAAATAATTCATGTAGCCTCCTTGACTCAAGAATAGCTACTATTCGACAGGGCAACGATGCATGCAAGTTCTGTTTATATTTTTTGTCTAGTTAATCTCAGGTTTTAACAATTACATGATTCAGTTCAGGTACACAGTTAAATTGCTTTCCATCTGCGTAAACCTTTCTGGCAAGTTGCCTCCATGCATTTTCAATAATGTTTATGTCAGATGACAGTGCAGGCCTTGGCAAGAGGTTAATTGTTCTCTCCTTAAACCAATCACTGACGACTTCTCCCATGTGTATAGTTGCACCATCCTGTTGAAAATCCCATTTATTTCCTGCCATCCTCTGTCCTTTACGTGGTAAATGTTGGGGAAGTAATTTGATGCATCTATCTGCATGCATCCACCTATTGATGAACTCAATGCAGGTGAAACCTTTAAACCCAATGGCTGCCCATACCATTAAAGATCCCCAACCAACAGCCGTTGTGACATAGTGATGTCAGGCTTGTGTAGGCCGTGGTCTGCCATTCCTTTACCCATGCCACATGATCATAGGCAAATTGCAATCGGGCATCTTTATGTGTGGTTTGGAGCTTTGGCTTCAGTTTCATCTTGAGTCGTATTAGGTGTGGGGCACTTTCCAATGGTGCATTATATCGTGCAAAGGATTGCTTTCACCCCCACTTTGATCATGACACTTCCAGCAGTCAGTTGAGACTGATGCCACACGATGCACACGGCGTTCATTACAAGCAGAGAGACATTTCTTTCTTCCAGTGCAATAAATAAGCCTTCCCATACTGATCTTAATTATTAACATAATTGTTAATAACATTTCCACTTTTGTTTAATCATTTCACAATCTCCCCATTGGGGAGATTGTTGTTTAAAGGCTTCAATCTGACCTTTCTCTTTTTTGGCCGGTTGTGTACCTCTTTTTGTTTAGTTTGATAAAACCTGTCACACAGTGTCTCAACTAACACAGATAATGTATTATTATCAATCTGTAGTGAATAGTAATTACCATATACAGGATAAACCATTTTTTGAGGGGCAAGGCTAAAATTTTGTCAGACCTTTAAAGTTAAAATTTGAGTTTTTTTTGTAATTTTAGTAATTTTTTTAATTCTTTTGTTATTTTTATTTAAATAATGTAACAACACTCAACTAATGTATTCGTTCACTTTAATGCATGCGTGCGTGTACATAGGCCTACGCGTACAAGATAGCAATAAAGTGGGCCATTATTCTGGCATTTGCTTTATTGGCAATGTGAAAATGCATGCAAGGACATAAATTTATGTTATACTTGTAAATATTTTACCCTCCCTTTTATGTTTTAGATGATATATTGCCGTTTTTGTGGCCTACTGTCGAGATTTTGCGAGTGCCGCCATTTTATTTTGTTTGGAATGTGCGTTTGTATGTTTGGCAGGCCAAAGAACAAATGCAGACGACGTCGACTTTAAACGCTCGGAAGTAGAAAAACACGTAGTTTCTGGTGCACATGCGCGCATCACTTTTTTTGTGCGTTTTTGTCTGCAACGCACGAAAGTGCGGCAAGTGTGTCTGGGGCATTAAACTCAAAATTTGGTTTATATTTGATTTATCCTGGGAAAAACTTTAAACTGGCTACTTTCCTTCACAAGGTGTCGCCATTGATACTTCTCCACTTTATTATCTAGCTATTTTTGTGTCCCCTATTCACACGTCCTTGTTACTTTTAGGGGCCTAGATCATCTGTCATTAATCGTGGATGGAATTAGACCACAAAAAACGTTAGGGAAATGTTAGAATAAGGTTTCAGTGGTCACACTGCCAGAAAACGTTTTTTTGGCAATTCAACAAATTTTTACTTTTGACGAAGCTCCTACATTCCATGATACATGTTAATCATAGAAACCACTTGTAATCTTTTTTTAAGTATTAAACTAAGTCTTGTTTGTGTTTATTTATATATATAAATAGTAATTATTTAGAAATATTACATTTTGGATGGAAAGGTCGAAAAATATTCAGGTGGCGCTCGTGCATGGCAACTTTTTAAGCGCCAAAATTCAAATTTAAACTTAAAAATTGCTATTTTAATAAAAATTAACAATTTAAATCGAAAAAAATAAATATAACAAGAAAAAAACACTATGCCCAATGTAACAATAATGAGTTCAATTTACTTTAATCCAACCACTTACTGTTGTGCTAATGGAACAGCCTTTACACCTTTCGTTTAATTCATGCATTTTCTTATTAACATTTACTACTTTTAATGCATTTATATTTTACATTATTTTTCCATGCATGTATATTGCAGTACATAGTTTGCATGACTTGGAATTTATTCGAAGTATTGTTAGTTCCTAAGATTTTCACGGGTTGCCAACTATTGGCATTTATTTGCTAACTGTATAGTTCTGAGTTGAATTTAAAAAAAAGTGAATTGAACCTGGCTCTTTTGATTGAAAGGCCGATGGCATAACCGCTACCACATCAAGCTTGATTACAATGAATAACAGAACCTTTAATATTTATATTATACTTGAGTTGTAAAACTACAATGAAAAAGGAATGTTCGAAAGTAGTTGCGGTACCAGCTGTTAAGAACGAAAACGACTAATTAAGTCATTAGTCTTTGACTAGATGACTAATCGACCATCAAGCACGGAATTCCAGACTGTATATACAAGGCATAGTCATTTGCCATTAGTTGTTAACAGGCTACTAAATTCCCGCTGCTACAAGTAATATTGCTGACCTCATATATGGGACAATTTTCTGGAATATTGACAATAAGTGATTTTAATGAAAAAATTTTATTACCTCAGTGTAGAACGAAGCTTCCTTTCATCCTGGTCCCAACTAACAATCATACAACAGATAGATGACACTGAAAATCATTCGTTGACCATATATGTTTTAGTATGCTCAATCAGTTCAATTTAGTTAAATGCTTACATTGGAAATAGATAAAATAATTAATGAAAGGGCCTTTGAACATGCAAACCACTGTGGAACTCTGTTTCAAATGCATTGTTTGGAAACAGTAATTATAATGGAATTATCACCCACCCTGTGTCATTTCAAAATTTCAGCGGCTACTTCAATGTGAGGTGTCGAGTGGCATACCTTGTTAAGGGGACAATGCTTTGTTATTTTCATTGAAAATGATTTTGGCCTTCAAGGTCATCCCTACAGGAACTAGTAGAAAACAACAAGATGCCGCAATGATTTCAATGTAGAAGTTGTAGAGGGCTAACAGACGAGTTAGGCTGTCCAAACAGATTGAAAATCGGATCACTACAAGAGCGGCAATGTAATTTGTGGGAAATACTACTTTATTCCACTGAAATGCTCGAAATGCACATGCAAAACAAAAAATTACCGGATACAGTGACTGCCAGGGTTACAAAAACGATAATGTTTCACTGCAAGTTTTCAAAGTGCGTGCTCTCCTCAGCTGTGCAGGTATGCAAACGGTAAAAGAAGCTTTGATGCACTCTTCCAAGTATGTGTGCATCCTTGGCTTCTGTTTCGTATACCATTGCTTTAATATACCCCAAAAAAAGAAGTCCATGGGGGCTAAGTCTGGGGATCTGGCAGGCCAAGGTACTGGGCCACCATGTCCTATCAAGCGTTGAGGAAAGTGCTCATTCAACCAGTCTCGTACAATCATGCTATAGTGAGGGGGTGCCCCGTCAGGAACTTGTGCAAGTGGAACACCATCATCCACAAAATCAGTCACTGTTGTCTGAAGAATGTCGAGGTAGCGGGCTACATTCAACGTACCATCGCAGAACACTGGACCAATCACTGTCTTCCCAAATGCCACATCATACATTCACACTCCAGTTCACCTGGTGGTGGCTTTCTCGTAGCCAGTGGGGATTTCCATTCGACCAATAATGCGCTTTATGTATGTTAACTACACTATCTTGGCTAAACCTGGCTTCGTCAGTCCACATGATGTTCTGAAGTAAGTGTGGTTTGTCCACAAGTGTGGTTAGAACCCAGTTACAAAATAACTCAATGGGTAGTCGGTGGCCTGAATTCCTTGGTGTAAATGGACAAAACGCATGATAATGGTACCGATGCAGAATACATACAACTGATGCTTAGGATATGCCACTCTGGCTCGTAACATCCCTGGTGCTGGTATGCGGGTTTATGATGATGGTATGCCAAAACCATCTTTGACACAGCAGCATCGGTAGCTACATGGGACCTGCCGGTACGTCGTCGCTGCTGCAAAGTCCATATTTCAAGAAATCTAGCCACTGTGTTAAGAATTATGTGGTGAGACGACTGCCTTCTTCGCTGGGAAAGCAGTTACCCTACAAACGGGCCGCAGCCCGTGCGTTAGTACGGCATTCCCCATACACCATGAGCATGTCATATTGCTCTGCAATTGTGTAAAACGCCATTGCACAGCTGGGTTGTAAGGTAATAAGGTGATGCAATTTGCTTTCTATACTTTGCATAAACTTTGCATGTGCATTTCGTGCATTTCACTGGAATAAAGTAGCATTTCCCGCAAATTACATTGCCGCTCTTGTAGTGATCTGATTTTCAATCTGTTTGGACAGCCTAACTTGACTGTTTTCCCTCTACAACTTATACATTGGAACCATGGCTGCATCTTGTTGTTTTCTACTACCTTATGTGGGGACGACCTTAAAGTACTAAATCATTGTCAATGAAAATCGCATATAACAATGTCCCCTTAACAAGGTATACCACTCACAACCTCACTTTGCAGTAGCCACTAGTTTTGAAATGATGCAGTGTGGTGATTGACTTATGACTCACCCTGTATTTTGTATGTACAATATGCATGTACAGAATGTTTTGTAATACATTTTGTAAATGTTGTTTATAATTTTGAAGTAACGCAGTAATATAAATGCCAGTGGTTACGCACTGCTTGATTTGTCCCGTCACGATATAAAGGCTGTATTGTATATCATTAAAAAATGATTGCATCGAATATGACTATCTACCGTAAATTATATCAAGTAGGGGAGACCGGGGCACAGTGGGTACACATCTGTATACATTTTGTCATCGTTTTAGAGCTACTAGTTTTTTTGCTATAAAAGATTAAAGTTGGTTGCACAGACTTTCACACTGTGCCCCTATACCAGGGCACAGGGGGACATGGCATGGGTTACAGTGGTCTACGTGAAATTAAGACAAATTTTACAAGAAAAGGAACACCCCATTGATTAATTGTGTTTAATTCAGCACGTCATTTTAAAATTCCATGTATAAATTACAAAAACGATTTAAATTAACCGTAATTACAGCAGCTTTCATATTTTCACTGCTTACGTGTCCAAATGTGTTTTTTTCTGTGATTGTGTACCATTTTTACTTTAAAACAAATTTAAACATGCTATTTATTTAAAGTTGTGATTAATGAGATAATATACAATGAGGTGACTACTTGTGGTGAGTCTTAGGGTAGATGCACCTTAGCTTGAGAAGCATAAGGGAAGGCCGAAGTTGATAGTTCGTCAATTTAGGCCGAAGGTATCGGTGTTCGGCTTTCTTAAGGCTGAACCGCTTTGCTACCGCAAATCGAAGATAGCACGAGGGAAACAGGCCTCGGAGAGTGATTGTAAAGGTCTTACAACTGTAAGTCCTTTGCCAGCTTGAAGTCACTGAAAAATGATATGAGAGAACAGTCCTATTTGGACAATAGTTAGTCCTAGCATTTGCTAGTGTTAAAATAGAAGTTCAAGGTGGTCCACGGTGCCCCATATAACCAATGTGATTTGAATAAGTCCTTACAGCTGACCGCATGGCTAATTAACATAAACTTTAGTTTGAAATTGTAGCTGGATATATACACTTGTCAATGGTATATTGCAGCATTATTAAAGTTTTATAATTACACCTGGAATAAAAATCCAACAGCGAGTTGAACAATTACTTTTCAAGAACAAAAAAACTTTAAGAGCAATTATTTTCTTCTATGCTTGTGTCAAGATTGCAGAAATTTTGGTTAATGAAAGTGCTGCGTAAAGCTTTTTTGCAAATGAAAAGCATTGGGTTGCTGATAAAACCTGATTTTATAAAGAAGACGTTCTACCACTGTGCCCCGGTCTCTCCCTACACTGTGCTGTCCAGAATGAGCTTTTCGGTTCGGTTCCACTCGCTATGTAAAATGCTGAGCATCGAATCCATCCTTACTGCATGCAATGGATGTTTAAATGTTTCAAAATTAATGTTTATGCTGGTTTTGAATAACAACAAGGATAGTAAGTTTTTTATTATACATTTTTAAATATAATTAGAAATCATTTGAATTATTGCAATTGAATTGTTGTGAAGTATTCTCTCCAATTGATGAAATGATGCATCAACAGCAGGGCTGTTACATCAGATGATATACACACTTACTTTGCTTAACTGCTGGCCTATACTTGTTGGAGCAACTGTAACTACTTTAATATAAGCATCGATAAAAACTGTCAGAAGAGTTCAGAAATTGTTTCTAGCCTCTACACTATGTCAGGAATGTATACACTCACACATAAAACACAAATATCTGATTATTACAATAAGTCCTTCAGATCTACTCATGCAAGTAAGATTCCAACAGAACAAAACTATCAATATCAGTTTAAATAATGATAAATGGAGAATAGATTTATTCATGATGTAAGGAATTCGGCGCCATGGTTCATGGCGGGAATTCCTGTGATCAACCTGGGCACGAAATGTGCCCAGGTCAAAGGTGAAACCCTTCCTGCATTCCCGAGCCGACCAGCATTCCTTGGGAGGTTTGCTGAGAAGCTCGGGGATTGAGGAAGGGCAGAGAGGTTTTGGCGAGTGGTCCGAGTTGGACGCTGGCCGGTGCACCAGACCTTTCGGTTCTTTATGTTCGGTTTTTCGGGGCAGCGAGTTGCTGCCCGCGGGCTTTTTGTTTTCTGTAATTTATATTCAGTTTGACCCCTGTTTGTAACTGAGAAATAAAATGGGTTCGGTTAAAGTCCGCGTATACCGGTGTCGTTTCTTCAACAAGACGCGATTCGGACCTTACAATGAAAAAGAAAACGTGATTTTTAACCCATAAATAAAGTTTAAACTCGAGATGCAAATTCTTGGAATGCCAGTCTGCAAACCGATTCTCATATGCAGGGTTATACATTATTTGATGTCATCTACACCAGATCCACTTGCTGTAATACAGAAATGTGCACCATAATACCATGCCTCAACGAAAAAAACTACATGGCAATGGATATAGCCACCAAAATAGGACTTTCACAAACTGTTGTTCAAAAGTTCAGTAGTATGCAACCAAAAAAGGTCAGGTAGACCCAAAAACCTGTTGCCCAGGGACCACATGCACATTGAGTCTCTTGCTATAAATGAAATTGCATGGCTACAACCAACATCTGTGTCCCACTAAACTGTGTGGAAAAGTTTGCATATTAATTCCAATGTGAAGTTTAAGAAAATATAAGCAAAAAAGCTCACTTCACTTCCACTCTTCGGTTAAACCTGCTTGTATGGTGCAAAGGAAACGTAAAATGGCATCAGGAATGGAACCGAAATAGTGCTTTTTGATGAAAAACGTTTGTCTAGATGGTTTGATCATATTGGCATGATCTTCACACTCAGCAGAAGGGGAAGCTGCGCAGACAGCAGGGAGGAGGCGGAGTAATGGTCTGGGCTGTGTTTGGAGCAGGAGGCAAGGCAACTATTGTATTTGTTGAGGTTAAAATGGATTCCATAAAATTTCAACAATTCATGTACAATTAATTACTTAATCCCATTTGGGCCTCTTTTATAAGGTGAAAACTAAAAATATAAATAGGACAATGCTAGTGTGCATGCATCAAAGTCTACCTAGCAGTGGTATGAACGAGAAAGGGTTGATGTGATTCCATGGCCCTCACGTTCTCCAGACTTGAATCCAGTAGAAAATGTGTGGGGCTTGATGACAAGGGCTGTATATCGGCAAAACAAGCAGTATTATCATGTGAATGTACTTAAGTTTGAAATTTATGTTAGGGACTATTTTGACATGATGGGTTGAAATGATGGTTTTTTCTTATAATGAATAAATTTGTTCTCCATTTATCATTATTTTAACTGCCATTGATATTTTTTACTTTTGGAATCTATTTGCATGAGTTGATCTCAAGGACTTATTGTAATAATCAAACACTTATATTTTGTGTGAGTTTATACACTCCTGACAGTGTAGTTTCATTTCCTTATGTATCTTGTGTTTTAAATTCTTAGAAAGGAAAACGTTTTAAGCAGGAAGTTGGGGACATAAATCTTAATGCAGTGTCCAATACTAGTCTTGAAAGTCGGAAAATGTGTTTGAATGTTGTATCAACAACTATAATATCGGGAGTGATGCTTGAAATTTCTAGTCTGTGAATTTCAGTTAATCTGGAAATTCAAAATAAAAAGCAATCAAAATAAAATCATTTTGTTTGAAAATTTCTTAATTTTTTAATATTATTTGGTTATTTTGTCTTGATGTTATTTATCTCATTGGCACAATGTCTTTGCTAATGGTATTTCTTAAATTCCGTAAACATTTTGTACTGAGAATTTTGCAATATTCTTCAGAAAGTTTAATAAATTATGTGTATCTTTGCAGCTAAAAATAAGCGCTCCACTGCCATATTGCATACAATCTCAAAGGGGTTTTATGTTTTATCCCAATATTTCGTGATGACAAATTTGATTGCCTAATCTTTTTTTTTTTTTTAACTATAGAGGAGTTTGCGTCATTGATGATAAATGAGGAAATTGCTTTGGAGTTCATCAGATCTGATTTTATCAACTAAATCGTTGAAATGGAAAGTACACAATGTAAACTGTCGATACCAGGAACCCAATCATCTAGAGGACATATTGAAGATATAGGAATAGATTTCTTGCAGCCTCAGCAGTACTACTGGGATTCTGTTAAGAGTCGCTCAAACAACCCGAACGTTCTAAATGCGCTTACGCTTGGGAAAAGCAAGCATCCCTCATATAAAGTTGCCAACGTTTCCAAAAGTCAGAACTCAACTAGACTGAGCAGCTCCAGTGATAAGTGTAACTCCGGTCTCAAGGAAAATACTAAGCTAAAATTAAAAACAAAAATTAAACATCATCAAAAAGACATAACCAAGGTTATCGAAGAACCTCTCACTGGTATGCATGATACATTTGAAAAGAAGAGAGATGGATATTGTGAAGACAACCCCAGCAATGGATGTTTTGCAGGACTTATATCAAGTAGCAACTCAGGGTAATAATCATATATGTATTGTATTCTTTTGATTTGGCTGAGAAGTTGGTAGGCGCTGCCCCACCCAAGTGAAAATTCCCATGTAATGGTATCCCATGTAACTGGGATTATTGGACAACCCATTATTATGGGTTCCATTGAAATGGGTCCCATTAATTACATAAAAAAACATCACTCAGCAGGGATCAAACCTATGTACCGTTCGTTCCTAGTTCAATACCTTTACCACGTACCTACCAATGATTCCTGACGACAACACATTGAAAGAGGTGAAATCTCATGTGCGTTTGTATGCGACGTACTTAATGAAAATTACTAAAAATTTTGTTAAGTAATTTTTCTTACAATATTACACCTATACCTCGCTATACGGCCTGCTCTTTATACGGCCTTTCGTTATAACGGCCTTTTTTAATTATGTCACTGTTTTGATTTGTTATACGGCTTTTTCGATATACGGCCAACTTTTCCGGAACGCATCTAGGCCGTAAAGCGAGGTATGGGTGTATTCCGGTATAGAACAACACACACAGACTTAATTGTTCAATATATTATTTTTATAATGAGATCTCATAAAATTATAATTAAATCTAATTAGTAAGGGCCTTATCTTATTGAGTCCCATTCAATGAAATCTCATTAATAATGGGTTCTCATTGAGTCCCATGCAATGACATCCCATTAATAATAGGTTCTCATAAGATGCTACTTATCCCATAGAGCCCAACAATAAAAAATCCATTACATGATGGGTTCCCATTAGGTCCCACTGCTTGTCTTATTGGTCTCATTAGGTCTCTTTAGCAAGTCCCATTAATCCCATTAGTCTCATACGATTTTGCTATGGGACTGTATGGGAATTTTCACTTGGGCATAGGCTGTTTTTCATGAGTATTTGCAGAGGAAAATGACGCATCAACATGTTTCGTTTTTTATATTTTTTCGAACCATCTAATTATGTCTTATTTGGAAGCAACAGTAGAACCCTTTTAAGAAGAAATTTTTCAAGAGTCCAGAGTTTTATAACTTATCAAATGGCAAAGCTTAGGGCCGTACAAAGAATCAAAATGAGCAACTTGGTATTGCTCTTGCTCTCATGAGTATTAGGTGGAAGCAAATACTCACATCTTACTCACTTGGTACAATGAATGAAAAAATAAAGTACCTTATGCTCATTCTCATGTGAGATTTTGCTTGATGATCTTTGCTCATGGCTACCAGGCATGAGTAATAGATATTGCAGGCAAAAAACATAAGCCAGGACATGATAAACGATCATAAGCCAGGACATGATAAATGATCATAATTTCAAAATGGCTACCATTGGCAGTGATAAAACGATGTTAGGAGAGGAGGGAAAGGAGTATTTATTTAAAATTATTGAAAAGTATAAAGATATTTTGGAGTCAAAATTGAATAATCCAAAATTATTTAATCTAAAAGCTGACAAATGGAAGAAAGAGGCCCTCGAGTTCAATGCCTTTTCAACAATAAAAAGAAATACTGCTCAACTAAAAAAAATTCTGGAATAATAAAAAAACAAGAGCCAAAAAAAATTCTGCCAAGGAGAAAAAGGAGTGCAGATTAACTGGTGGTGGCAAACCCCCAGAGCCTTCCTCCCCTGAATCATGTAAAATAATAAAAATAATTCAAGACCAAATAATTCCACCAATTGGGGAATTTGATGAAGATAATGATGTCCTGTGTCTTAAGAAGGGTAAGTTATGGTTGCTTTAAGCTGTGTTGTTATTAGTATACCTTTTACCAGCTTAGCTTAAACTTTTGATTATGCATTTTCATTTCAGCTACTGACAAAGATGACAGTATCACTCCATCAGTAAGTAGATGCATAAACTTTAATGATTTGTCTACATACATGGCAAATGCATTAAATGTCTACATTACTGTGAACCTCGAGGTTGAAGATGATGGGACATGCTCAGGTAACGTTTTAATTGTCTTAAATATTATATGCAAATGCCAGCCATGCATTAAGCAGAAAGCTACTCAACTATTGGCCCTTACATTTCTAGTAATTCATGCATTACCAAGTGCCAGTATACCACCTTCTGCAGGGAGAAGTATGCTGCTATCAATATATACTCCTGTTTTGTCTAAGACAACTATTAAGAAATGCAATCAGTAAAAAGAAATATGCAGACGCACAAATGCAGCTGCTTGAATCAGATGCAGCACTTTCAGACATAAAATTCAAATTATACGATCAACAGTTGAAAAATGAAATCGGAGAAAATGAAAGAAGAACCAATTCATATCTGAATGTTGAAAGAAGGAAAGAAGCAGAACATCTAATTAAAATGGAATTATATGCTGCAAAACTTAAATGTTATAGTACGCTGCCTTCCATGAAATCACAATTGTAACGTTTTTATACTTAAGTATTAAACTGTTTATTGGAAATGTCTTGCAATAATTGCTTGTCGAACAGCTTTTCCATTCAGTAAAGCTGGAGATGCATGGGTAGCATGCAACAGATTCTACGAATTATAATTGTCAGCCTCAATGTTATCATCTCCATCACTGTTGCATTTATTGTCAGATTCATCTTCCCCGGACGTCATCATCTGATGCCTGATGTTGTATAGCACTCCACAAGATATAGTTATCAATTTGCTTGTTGATAACTTAACAGCTATTCCTTGTCTAACAGGAAATATTCGTTTCCAAACTCCAAAGAATCTTTCAATGACATTCCTTGTTCAGATGTGGCTGTCATTATATTTCCTTTCAGAAGGTGTTTGAGGGTTCCTCAATGGGGTATGAAGAAATGGTAAACATGCATATCCTGCATCTCCAAGCAATCTACCTGGTGTAATGTTCTGTTCCAGCCTTGTTGCCATACTTATGGCAATGAGTTATCAAAAATCCTACTATCATGAGCGGAACCATACCAATATGAAACAAGTCTGGTTAATCGAAGTGTAGAATCACACACTGCTTGCACATTTATGGAAAACCAATCCTTTCTGTTCCTATATAGCTCATTGACTTCAGAAGAGGGACATTGAATTTTGATATGTGTGCAATCAATATCTATGGTGATGCATGGAAATCCTGCAATGTTTGATAACTTAACTCTAACTGCTGCACCTTCTTCATGTGTAGAGAATCTGATGAATTCTTTTCTTAAGCTAGCTAGTGCGTGTGATACTCGGCGAATTATTATGCTTGCTCCTTGCTGTGTTATGGAAAGCCATCACCAACAATTTGCTGAAAACATCCAGTGGCATAATATCGCAGAACTAATAGCAGCTGCAATACAGGTGGAAGTCCAGCACCTATTCTTATTTCATTGGAAATAACAGATTCTATTCTATTTAACACAAACAAAGTGGTTTCCTTTTTAAGTCTATAATGTTTTTTGAAAGGTTCTTCTTCCAAATCTTCTATTGGATTGCTTCTATCCCTGACATAGACATATCGCAGGTGGTCTGCAAGTTCATATATTTTATCACGCTCTATTCTTTCCAGACAATTTTCCATTATCACAGGTTAAATTGCATATGCTTACAAGGGCAAAGAATATTGCATTTGATTGATCTGAAACAAGCATTTCCTCACAATTTGTTGTCATTGCATACTTACAACAACATGCTTAAAAATGTTTAATTTAGGAAACGAAAATAAGATACTGTACCATATAATTGCTTTGAATCGTTTTGAATTTTCCCTCAAAAATCATGCCAATAATAGAATTGCAAATAGAATTTAACAGTGGTGACTAAGATCATGAGTCAGGGTGATAGCTGACTCAACATCTTACTCACTAAGGGTGAGTACTTTATCTCAGTGAGAGTATGCGTATTCACTAAACTTTCATTCATTGTAAGAGTTTGAGCAAGATGGTACTTTCTTAAATTTGACTACTTCCTCACGCTTTACTCACACTTTGCTCACTAAAATATTTCATTCTTTGTACGGCCCTTAGTAAATGTGGTACGGTCGTAACTGGTATATTACATATATATTGAAATAACACCTAAATTGTGTTATGAACGTTTTCTTCTAACATTAAGTACATAAAAGTATCTTTCAATTGAGAAATAATTACTTGTAGCTTTTTCTTTTTCTTGGACAAATGTCCAAAAGAAAAGTTCACATGAGCTCAAACCTATGTTTTTTTGGCCGTGACCGTGCTCCTTCCTCTCTGTTAAAAAATATCAAAAATGCTGTTGACTCTCTACGGTCAGCGCCCATAGGTTCAGGGTTTGTTCCCGGTTCGAGGTCAGTGGGAATTTTTATGAAGGTCGGAGGCGGTGGTTGTGCTTTTGTCTGGTCACTTCTTTTTCATCATTAATCATTTGGCTATATAGTTACTGGCATTTATAAAATTTCCAGTGATAAATCTTCTTTCATTCCTTTGCATAGCATGATTTGAGCAAATTTTAAATTCTTTTTTTAATATTTTTATCGTTATATCTTTATATTGTAAGATTAATAATGGGTTCTCATTGAGTCCCATGCAATGAAATCCCATTAATAATGAGTTCTCATTGAGTCTCAATGAAAGTTTCGAAAACTTATTAAGCAGGAAAAATTGCATATTAATTGTACTTTTGGGATCATAAGATTCGACGCCTTATACTGGAAAATGTATTAAGCCTGGAACACCAAGGTATTTCGGGATTACAAAAATTCGACTTCGTAAAGGAGAAATCATCTTATACGTATTTTATAGCCTTTATATAGTTTTTTTATATTGTTGCGCCTACTGGAAGAAAGTATTGATACTTAATGTGTTCAGTAGTTTTCAATAAGTCTAAAATTTAGAAATTATTGGAAAATTCTTTGCGGATTTCTTTCCTTCCTCATTTATGTCATCTTCCTTAATAAAGTCAAGAAAATAAGTTTTTGGCCAGGCTATAGTCTATACAACCTCATAGCTTGCAGTAATTTTATTTAAATAAAACCATGCAAAACAAAACGTTTTATCAGTGCAAAATACCTTTAACTTTAAAATTTCAATACTAAATCACATATTATTTCACTTAATTTAATTTATTTAATATAGAACCACGTACTAATTTACAGGTTGTCAGGAAAGCATGAACTCACACTTAAAACACAAGTATCTGATAATTACGATGAATATAAGATTCCAATAGTATAAAAATATCAATTCCAGTGTAAATAATGATAAATAAAGAACAAATTTATTCATGAAAAAAAACCATAGTTTCCAACCCGTAAATAAAGTATAAACTCGATATGCAAGTCTGCAGACCGATATATGCAGGGTTATATATACATCATTTGATGTGTTATCTACATCAGATCCACTTGCTGTAATGTGCACCATTTTCCCATGCCTTTAGGAAAAAAAACTAGTGGAAATGGAAATCGGAAAAATATACTTCCTACATAGCAAGGGCTGTCCGCAAGGGATATAGCCACCAAAAATAGGACGTTTCACAACCTTGTTCAAAATGCCATAATGAAAGGTCAGAAGTATGAAACCAAAACAAGGTCAGGTAGACCAAAAATACTGTTGCCCAGGGACCACAAGCACTTTAAAGCTCTTGCCACCCATGACGAGTTGTTCGCACAAAATTGCATGGTTACTACCAACATCTGTGTCCAACCAAACTGTGTGGAAAAGTTTTAATATTAATTCCTATGTGAAGTTTAAGAAAATAAAAAGCAAAACCCAAGCTCACTTCCACTCATCGGTCAAACCGGCTCGTATGGCCCAAAGGAACTTTAAAATGGCATCAGGAATAGAACAAAAGTGTTTGCTGATGAAAAACTTTGCTGTCTACATGACCCTGATGGATACTCATCATATTGGCTTGATCTTCGCACTCAGCAGAAGGTGAAGCTGAGCATACAACAGGGAGGGGGGGGAGTAATGGTCTGGGCTGCATTTGGAGTAGGTGGCAAGATAGTAGTTGAATTTGTTGTGGGCAAATTGGATTCCATAAAATATGAACAATTCATGTACAATCACTTCGTACAGAAGCCATTCTTTGGTTTTTGTAGGCAGTATGTTTGGGGTTGTTGTCTTGTTGCAATGTTTTCTCCAACCCCAAGATATCAATGTACATAATCTGATGTCATGTTGCCGTCAATGATGTGCAAATTTTCTGTGCGATTTGAAGCCATACACCCTAAAACCATCACATGACCCCCACCATGCTTCACTGTGGGCAAGATATTTTGGGCACAGTATTCTTCAGTCTTTATTCTCCAAGCATACTGCCGTCCATCTTATCCAAAAATGTTAAACTTTGACTCATCAGTAAATATGATATTGTCAAAAAATCCGTTGATTTATTGAGATACTCTTAGGTGAACATAAGCCTCTTCGTCTGGTTGGCAGCAGATGTGTATGGCTTCTGTGTCGTTAATGTTTGCATTGTCATGCAATATATAGCGACACTGACTTAAACAAATTATGATAGTCAGTTGAGAAACATCAGCCTGTGATGGAGTCACGTTCTTAATAAAGGAAGTGGAAAGGCAGTGGAAACTAGTTGAATTCTTTCTGTTTTTGTAGAAAACACTTGTTTTTTTGCACATTGGCTAGTGTATCAGTTAGTACCTTGTGAAATAACGACAGCTGAGCTGAAATTACCAGCAACAAAGGTAATTGGACCGCACCCCTAAGGGACACTTAACATCAATATAAATCCAGTTTCTGGCAATCTTGGGCAAATCCATAAATAACAATAGTTTGGAACAGCAACCAAAGTACTTTAAAGTGACTGTACAATACTGAAGATTGAATTCCATACTGCAAGTGGGAATTACCATCACTCAAACAGCACAACGGCATCTAATGCAACTATGATAAAACCACAAGAGGAATTTGACTTTATCCAATCTGCTGACTGGCCAAGGTGGGTTGCAAGATTTAAACTTTACCGGGAAGTAACAGATCTCGACACAAATCTAGGGAATAAGCAAGTGGCGTCTCCACTATATATACCATATGGCTGAAACAGCTCAAGAAATATTTTATTTCATCAAGTTACAAGGAACTGATAAACAAAACTACACTAAGGAAGTAGAAGAATTTCAGAAGAAGTTCATAGCCAAACGTAATGTGATATACAAGCGAGCCATGTTCTACAACCGCCTGCAAAAAAGAAAATGAGTCCATGGATGAATATATCACAGCATTGCATACGTTGGCCAAATACTGTGAGTTTGATACCCTTGTTGACAAGTTCATTCCGGATAAAATAGTAACTGGAAATTGTGATAAACAGATGGCAGAAAAATTACAACTTCGTAGTGATTTGAGATGATTAATCAGTCAGAACAAATGAAGCATCATGCTCAGAATCTCAGTGGAAGCACTCTACACAAAGCAGTGGAACGAGTCAAAATCAAAAAGCCGAATTTTGGAAGAAGAAAACAATCTGTAGATAATAAAACATCAAGATATTATTAGCAAAAACATGCTAAATCCAATACCAGAATCTGTGGTTTATGTGGAGAAAGTCCTTATGCATATAAAACCATGTTCAATGTTGAGTGCAGTGGAGGCGCGCCTTAATTCTGTCACCTAAGCCAAATGGACCAATACGAATGTGTGTAGACTGCAAGTTAATTGATACATATTCAGAGAAATTTATCCAATGCCCGTCACCAAGAACGCACTTGGACGTTTATGGGAGGCAAAACACTTTTCAAAAAATGGATGCAAACCCTGGATTCTGAAAGTGTATATATCCTAGATGACTCAAAAGCTTTCAAACGTTCATCACTCCATTCAGAAAATGCATGTACAAACGACTTCCTTTTGGCATCAATGCAGCTCCAGAGTTCTTTCAAAAACGAATGATGCAAATCTTAGAAAGTTTGGAAGGAGTCTACGTACATGTCGATGACATGCTAGTACACGGATGTACTATGGCCGTACACGAGTGTTGAGGAAGGTTTGCAAGCAGCAGAGGCTACATTAAACCCGGATAAATGCATATTTACAGCAATCTTCTCCCTCACTTCAGTAGTTGTGAAATTGCTGAAACATTATTTATTCGAGGGCCATGGATAACCTAAATCGGGAATGGTTAATAGTTGATAATCGCATGGATTCAGAAAGGGACATTCTTGTGAAATGCAGCTGGTCCTATTTATTCATGATATCCATATTTCATTAAATGATGGTAAAGTAGTTTATGCCATATTTTTTGTATTTTGCTAAGGCATTTGACACTGTCTCTCACCGACATTTGTTATTAAAACTTAAATCATACAGTGGTGGCCAAATGTTTATGACCATCAATTAATATGCACACATTATGGATATTGTGAAACAAATGATGTTGCAAATATGTTTTGTTGTGCAAAAAATGTGCTGCAAAAATGAACTTGTGTATGCCAAAGTTTCCATTCCAAATCAATGTATATAAACATGTATAGTGACAAATGTGACTGGACAAACGTTTAAGACTAGTGACTCCAACAGAGTATGTTTGCACTTGTACATGAGTGTTTCTGTTATTAACCACTTTAATGCATGCCATAATGTTTACATCTCCCTGATAGATGGGTAGGCGTAAAAATATGACACCAGAAATCCAAGAATTAATAAACAAGCTACACAAGGAGGGTCTGACCTATTCGGCAATTGCAAATGTTGTTGTCTTTAGCAAAAGTTCCTGCATAAGAGCTGTAAAATTATTTATCGATACTATATCTATGGCTGATTAAAATCTGGAAGACCCCATAAAACATCGTACATCCAAATGTGATCGTTATCTCACAGCAAGTGATATTCAGATTCAACATCATCAACGTGAGATGTGCAGTGTGAGTGCTTGTACCATTAGGCGTCGATTGAATGCATATCAGCTATTAGGGAGAGTAGCTCGAAAGAAACCATTTGTATCATCGAAGAACAAAAAAGCAAGGTTGGCATTTGTACGTGAACATATACACTGGAGAAATGGAGCGACCCTACTGCATGTGGCCAACTGTAGAATTCGGTGGTGGTAATATTATGGTCTGGGGTGTAACGATCTCAAAAAGGTCATTCCCGCGCATGGCGGGAATGTGAGGGACTTTGCCCAGAATGTGCGGTATGCATGTAACGCAGGTTGTGTAATGAGTAGATGGTTCTAGAAGGGTCGGGATTCCTGCTGCCCAAGTTGCCACCAGGGGGTGGACTTGCATATAGGGTAACCTGGGCCAGCAGAAGGGGAGTCCGGATCTGGGGCCTGAGCAGGATGGTCAGCTGCCGCATGTGTCTCAGCGTTAATTCATGCATTCAAGTTCATGTCGTATAAGTCCTGCAAGTTGGCAGGCGGTGAGCCACGTGAGTTTATGCATATTAAAGCTATTCGAATCTACTTTTGTGACCGATTTGTGGGTTATACGGCAAAGGTCCGTAATCGGGACCTTACATGGTGGAGGTGCGGTTCTTTCCGCGCCATTTTTTGGATCTACATCCCATACTGTGTCGTTTGGACGTTCAACTTAGATGCATTTCCGTGGTTTCGTCGAAAATGTACTTATCCGGGAGGGGGACGCAGATGTCATTGGATCTGCGAACTGATGCGCCGGGGTCATTGCAACCTATACTTCAGGCTACCCCTGTGTTGCCTGTGTGTACAACGTTGGGATCCGCCTACACAGTGGCCGCAGGCTTTGCAGTTCTGGGGTGGGCCTGGCCACGAGTTCATGGACCGTGCTGACCAGCTGGTTCGTGATTCTGCCTCTGTGCCATCGCTTGTGATGCCGCATTTGGATGACCCCATCCTCACCGGTGACGTGCCTAAGGATATTACGGGCCATGATGGTGTTTGGCGTCAACTGGTGCCGAGTCCAAGGCCTATTGTTGTAGGTCTACCGACTCTGGGCCCTCCGTTTGACGGAGTGGGCAATGTGGACAACATTTTGGATGTGTTAAAGGACTTGATGCGACTTGGAGGTCTTCCGGGGTGGACTATGGAGGGAGGCGTTGCA
>JAQGAE010001641.1:0-21788 GCA_034696685.1 Julus scandinavius
AATTGTTCAACATATAATTTTTATAATAAAATTATAATTAAATCTAATTAGTTAGGGACTTATCTCACTGAGTCCCATTCAATGAAATCCCATTAATAATGGGTTCTCATTATTTTCCTTATGAGACCACGATATTTTTTACTTGAGTAGGTCTTGCAAATATGAGACCCCATAAGGTTCTCATAAGATGCTACTCATTAGGTCTCATTAACAAGTCCCATTAATCCCATTAGTCTCATACGATTATGTTATGGGACTGTATGGGAATTGTCACTAGGGTTAATAAGGGGATACGACTATTCAACAATTGGATTGTTGATGCATACATTACAATGGCTCAACTGTCCAAGATAAGTAAATGGCTCAATCGTCAAAGTTTTCATAGATTTCACAATAGAAATATAGGATAATTCATAAAACGAAAATGAAAAGATTGGCTTATTGATTAAGAGCCAATAGAATAAAAGGATTCACCAAACTCTGGCTCTTTGAACAGTTTTTAAAAAAAATAATCATTGTTATTTATAGTTTTGAAGACACTCATTTTCGTGGCAATCAAGGTCAAAATGAGTGTAATAATTCAGTTGGGTAGACAAATCAAAAAGCAAAACATTCACCAACTAATAAAATACATTTAAAATGTTCAAAAATGAACTACCCTGAATGGTTTAAGGCTGAATTCTATAATTTTATAATTCTAACTCATAGCCCTGAAGATGACCGCAGCTGCGAGTCGAAACGGTCGGCTCTCATGTTTTTGAATGTAGTTCATTTTTGAACATTTTAAATGTATTTTATTAGTTGGTGAATGTTTTGCTTTTTGAATTGTTATTTATACCTGAATATTTTGCTGCAGATATTATATCTGCTGCTAATTAATGCGTATCTTAGTGTTAAATAAATAGAAACATAGTGTTTTAGTTGCATGCCTTTGATGCAATTTTAACCCTCATTCACTATCGTGGGGTCTCAAAAGACCCAAAGCTTCATATATCTTCAAAAATCCGCTAGATGGAGCTAGGCATGCGCTTTAAACGTTCAGCACCTTCATTTCTCGTTTGGATGTTAACGTGAACAGAGGCTCAAGTTCATCTGGTTTATATTTTCTGTAATATAGGCACGTTTCGGCAATTTGGGGTCTCAAAAGACCCCACGACAGTACTTTTGTGGGCAAGATTTTTAATAGGAAACTCAATGCTATTTTTAAATTTTTGCACTAAGTACTTTTTATGTGTTGTACTTACTATGCAGTACTTTATATGTTCATGTTCAAAACTACAAAAAATTGTCATCCAAAGATAACTTGCTAAAAAATTCCCTTTCCTGAAGCCATACCATATTTGTACTGTGTTTTCTTATTTTGTAAACAATTTCTGACAATACAGCCACTTAGTTATCCTTAAAATTTAAGATCAATAGGACAAAGATGGGCAAAAAATGTTTTAGTAAAAAGTGTCAATGCGCCTCAGTCTATCTCCTACACTAAAACTATGTTGAAAAGTTTTACAATGAATCAGAAATTTACAACTTCTAAAAGCGGGAAACTTATTAAACAGGAAAACCAAGTAAAAGTGATAAGGTTATAACTGGTACATTAAATGTACGGAAACAGCACACAAATTAATTTATGCTTTTTTAGCATCACATTGTGCATCAAGCATCTCTCCGTTGAGAAATAACTTGTACCTTTTTCGGGTTCTAGGACAAATGCAGACACGAGCTTTAACCTACCAAACCTAACCATTTTAGGATTATTGCACACATCACTTACCGACAAATGGAAAATGTACTGAAACTTGTGAAGGGTCACGAAGGCCCGTGATACTTTAAACATAAAGTTTACTCGCCATTAATATATACTTTAAACACAAAGTTTTCTCGCCTGTCATATGAAATACTTAGAGACCCTTAATTTTGAGAGGTTATTCCGCAACGAATAGAATTTTGGGTACCCTTTAGACATCATTAGGATTTTTATAATTTCTGTGTTGGAAAGTCATGTGTGCAATAGTCCAGTCACCAACCTAACCTTCTATGATTTTTAAATTTAGGCCTCTACAGCATGCTTTTGTCTGGTCACTCCATTTTCCTCATTAGTCCTTTGACTTTATAGTTATGATCATATTCAATTCGTCAACAACTTCAATTTACAGTCTATAAAAATTGGTTGCCAGGAAGCAAAGGGGGCTCACCCACAAATATAAGGCAACATGGTAGGAGAAATTATACAGGCCCATACATCGAAACACATATGGCGTCGACATTATGTTGATGTATGACACAATGATGTAATGCAATGTATATTGCATTCGACAGAATAGACACTTTTACACTTAGACATATATACATGGATGTATGGACATAAATGGGTAATTTTATACAAATGTGGTAAATATATTTTTGCATACTAATATGCAAATTTTCAAAAAATACATAAGAATTCTACATAATTTCCATAACATATAATGTTAAATATAGAAGTATTGTCCAATATTTAAGGAGGGCCCACTTGTCATTGCACAAGCTGACACCCTTTTAAGTCTGCCAATGTGCGTTTGGGTCAAAGGTGGGATTAACTTCCATTTTACAAATCACAGTTTAACTCTTCAATAAGCTTAATTCTACTGCTATTCTAGAATGAAGTATAATTTTAGCAAATTCTAAGCCTTTTTGAGTTACATCGTCATATTGATAGAACGATACATGGATTTCTACTCGAAAACTTATTAAGCAGTAAAAAATTACTTTACACTTATACTCTTGGGATCATGAGATTCGACTTCTTATTCAATATTGACATTAACATGACAAAAATATGCAGACACATACATACCAGAAGATCAGTCTGGGGAATTGAGAGAAGCAACTTGACAAACGTCTCCAGTGAATTATCGAGGGCATCGTCCCCATAAAACCTGAAGACGCCAAAATTGACGTAGCTACCACACAAGGCTGCCTTCAGCATAGAAAAGCAAACCGAAATGCCTTTTAGCTTCATTGGATATATCCGGTCCTTAGAAATGTCCCCAAGGGTCAAAATGCGAGTTCCTGTATTCAGATTGATATTCATAAATACAGAAAGTACTTTAAACTGACAAAACAATGTTTCATGAACATACTGTATATACAACCTGACACATTACAAAGGATAAACTGGAGTCAATGAACATGGTTGAACACTTACCATAGCCCACAATAATTTTACTGGTCTCTCGAAACAGAAGGATTCCATTTGGCGAGGATACATCAAACTGTAGTCTCTGTGACCGATTCTGTACTAATTCAGCCATTAGTTTCAAAACTGGTGTTGTAACAGCCGGATCGTGAAACCATAGTTCAATGGCTCTGAGTAAAACAGGTGTGTATGTTGGATATCTGATTAAAAGTCAAGGTTTAAATGCAGCAATTCACATTTTTGAAAAAATCATTAAAAAAAATGGATAATGACATACAACAAATGTATTGCCGCACACAATGTTGACAAACAGGAATTAAAATTTAGGTATATATCCATTGACAAAAATATTTGGCTTACACGATTTTCTTGGGGTGGAGTCGATGATTAGTAATGGCCAAGAGGGTTGGGAATTAACTTTTGCCTATGGGACTGTAGGTGTAAATTTCCTGTTGGGGAGTTTGTTTTCTACTATTAACGTATTGTTGTTGCGGAATTTCTTCTTTTCGCAAAAATTCCCAACGACATTGAATGGCGAGCAAACCCCGCACCTTAGCACATAGCCCACTCGAGCCGGCGTCGGCATTTTAATTTCATAAAAAGTGGTCGCAGGTTGGAGAAGGAAGAACCGTCATGCAGGATACGTGGTTGAGTATAGGAAGTAAGACAAAGTGATCCGGGCCTGAGAAGGTGGATAAGGCTGTACTATTATCAAGCAATATACACATCTAGCAATCTGTTGAAGTTAAAAGTGTTATGTTGAAATGCATAAAGAATATACATTTTTAGTATGCCGTCAATCACTGGACTTAGAATACAGAAACACTTATATTTAAATACAGGGGGTGTAATAGTACTACATTTTAAAAGTCGACATTTTTATGCAGTGTTACGATATGGTTAGTGTAATTTTTAAGGATAATTTTTTTTTAATTGGGAGGGGCAACTCAGCCATTATTGTAATTTTAATGACGAAAAATTCTCATGACCAACACCTCACGAAGAAACAATGTGACTAGAGTAGACATAAGTAATCAACTACAGAATATATAGATCTTGCAGAGTATGGTATATTCATGCTAGCTTGTTTTTGTTATTCATGCGATCAGAGGCCAGAATAAGAAACGTTGTATTTGATCTTACCTACCAGAGCGTTATGATTGAATAATTAATCATTAACTAGGACTAAAAGCCCATGGGGCGTTTCAGGCACATCTTTTAGCATTGTGGCCAATAAATCTTGAATGCATATCTTCTTTGTAATGTTACAAAGAAATATTTAAAATGTCATGCTGTTAACTACATGAGTGTCTCAATCATATAGCATGCTTACAACGGAACCATCAAACTGAAGTAATTCAACTGAAGTAAGGATACATCCATTCAAATAACATCATGTAGCTCGTTTTTGTATTAAAAGCAAATGCAATTCCTCGTATATCTCGTGCAATGCCGATTAAGGCTTTTTTTGCTTCATCTTCACGGAACAAAGATGTCCCCGCATTGGCTATTAAATTCCCGATCACATCCAATGCAACTGTAATGTAAAAAAACTGCAGTTCATGTCAAGATTTTAACAATTCAAGTTATATTTTTACGACATCATAATTATTCTTTGCAAAACCTGTGAGGGGCATCATGAACTGCTCAAATTTGTCCTCATCCTCGCCCAAATCAACCATGAGTAGCCGGCCCAAAGATGTATAAAACGTAGTTCGGCACCGCATGTCTGCAATCTGCGCAGTGTTTCCGAGAAATGGGAAGTGCTCACTCTAAAAAAAATTTCAAAACTCAAAAACAGGCGATATTACAAATGTGCAAGACAATAGTACGGAAAAAAACATACTGTATGATTATTAATCATAAACTGCACTTCATCGAGCTTGACTAGTTTTCTCACACTGCTGTAGCCAACAGACAAATCACTTAGAAGCTGCAACGTCTTTGATATAATCTGATCACTGCTCCCCCAATACTTTAAGTTGGTTATTCTGACAAAGGATTAAAATGTAGCAAAAGTGTAAATTAAAAACAGGTTTTCCATTCAGATGTGTCATCATTATTAACTGCCTTTTCTCTGTGGCACTGAATATTTTCATCACAGTGATATCAGTTGGTATACCTAAGCTAAAACTTTTGTTGCAGAACGCAGTCGATGAATACACACCAAAAATACTACAGAAAAAATCTGATTTTAATTTAGAAAAATCAGATTTGTAATTTAGAAAAATCTGATTTATAATTTAGAAAAATATAATTCTTTTGAGCAACTAAATAAACAGTCCAGTAGGGGCAGAAACATTCTTGAAGTATTGATAACAAATTCTCCAGAGTTGTTCACTGATGTTTTCACAGATGCTGGGATTGGGGATCACGACCAATTAATTGTTGCCGAGTTTGTCGTATCGCCTTGCAAAAAACATAGTTCCCAGGAAAAAGTTCTACCAGCTTCATTAGGCTGATTGGTTTAGTCTAGGGAAATTTGTAATTTCTAATCTGTCCATCAGTTTGGAGAATATACAAGAAAGAACTGTTGGTTATAACTGGGATTTATTTAACGAAGTTATAGACGAGGGCTTTTTCAACATTTATTTTTTCTAAATTAAGTTGCAAAAGAGCTGAGCCAGTGGGGTATAACACAGAAATTGGCCACACAATAACGTCATTTAATTGAGACTGGCTAAAAATAAGTTGAGAACATCAAAGAGTGCGGATGCTAATACTAAGTTGAACTTGCTAAGGCAAAAGTTAAAAAGTTAATTTTCGACGCTCATTCAAACTTTAAGAAATTTAATATTTGGAGAATCTAAAGTTTATCTGGAAGTACATTAAATCTGTACATAAAGTACCAATTATTTCTCTGATCTGGTTGACGTAAATGACAGAGTGATATCTGATAGCTTTGAAATTGCTACAATTTTAAACTCACAATTTCAGGGAGTTTTTGTAAAAGAAAATCTAAATTTACCTAATTTTGCAACGATTACTGATTCTATAATGGAAGAGGTGCATGTATCTAGTGATGGTGTCCTGAAACTTCTTGAAGCAGTATCTCCTCAAAAATTTGTTGGACCTGACAACTTGTCACCAAGAGTCCTAAAGGAACTGGCTCCTGTGATTAATGTATTTTTATCGAAAATGTTTCAACAATCTATTGACTCTGGCAGCCTTCCTGGTGACTGGAAATATGCAAATATCTCCAAATATTTTTAAAGCAGGCTGTCCGAAGAACCCAAACAACTATTGACCCGTCTCCCTCACTTCAGAAGTTGTGAAATTGCTGGAACATTATTTATTCCAGGGTCATGGATCGCCTTAATCGGGAAATGTTAATAGTTGATAATCAGCATGGATTCAGAAAGGGACGTTTTTGTGAAACGCAGCTGGCTCTGTTTATTCATGACATTCAAAGTTCATTAAGCGATGGTAAAGAAGTTGATGCCATATTTTTGGATTTTACTAAGGCATTTGACACTGTGCCTCACCAAAGTTTGCTATTAGAACGTAAATCATATGGGATCAATCCCCATACAATTTCATGGATATCCACATTTCTAGCAGGAATGAAGCAAAGGGTTGCAATTAATGGAACAGAATCAAGCTGGACAGACGTAACCTATGGTGTACTTAAATGTAGCATCCTCGGTCCCTTACTTTTCCTCTTATTCATAAACGACCTTCCAAAGTCGCTATCTAGTAATTCAAAACTTTTTGCTGGTGATTCCAATGTATATATAATGAAGTGGATGAATGCAGATGCTTCTCCCCCAAACTCCGGGGCGAACTCATTGTACTGGCTTCCCGGTGCGACGAATGGCTTTTAAAATTAAATAAAGTGAAATGTGTGATGGTGCGTTTCTCTCGTAAACGGAAAACTTGCCAACCTGAGTACCTTCTGGATGGTGTTCAACTCGCTGTTGTTGATACTGTTAAGTATTTGGAAATTTATATTATTAAAAATCTTTCTTGGAATCGTTATTTCAAAAAAATTGCATGTG
The DNA here is from genome assembly GCA_034696685.1 of Julus scandinavius. Taxonomy (NCBI): domain Eukaryota; kingdom Metazoa; phylum Arthropoda; class Diplopoda; order Julida; family Julidae; genus Julus; species Julus scandinavius. The sequence continues at coordinate 7,174 of JAQGAE010001641.1, forward strand.
CGGCGAACCAATGCCTTAGATTCATTTAACGCGTATTTGGAGAATGTGTGGAAAATGTAAAGGAAACTGGCTACACAACTCTGGTTTGCCCTAAGTTGAAAAATTGTGCTCCTAATTGGAACCCTTACAGGATGGTTCATATTGAGGATATAGAGATGGTCCAGTGTAGGGCAGTCAGATTTGTTAAGGGTAGTTATAAACATTCCGCGAGTGTGACAGAAATGCTCCACACTCTAAATTAGGATATGTTGAAGTCCAGATGCGAAAAGTTATCTATGGGGTTATTCATCAATGCAGCGTCCACAAGTGTGATACCAAAGGCGTTCTCCAAAGAGGAATGCATTGAATTTACGACAAGAGATGAACGGCTGCAGAAGCTGAAAAGCCTTATTCAGAGTGGAGGTGCAATTGAGAAAACACAGTTTGGTTCATAATATTTCGAGCACTCCTTTCAGAATTAAGTGTCACTCAAGATAGGTTGACTCTGGGGCTACCAGGGAGATACCAGAACAACATCCCTGCTTCAAAGGAAAGTTTGGTTTGAAAGAATGGATATGGAGTTGAAAAATTTGTTAGGAAGTGTCCAGTGTCAACTTGCGGTCGTGGAGAAGAATGCTTCAGTAGATGTGAATTACAGAGATTAGTCCTGTACCATGGAGTTGGGTTGTCGTTAACTTTGATGAGTTAGGAGCCTCGGAATATCTGCTTGTGGGGATGGATTTGCACTCGAAGTTCCCAGCTGTTGAGAAAGTGTACAACTAGATTTCTCAAACTGTAAGGGACGTGGAATCGCACTGAAAGACCGTCGACACAATGCCAGGGACCCTCTGTCCAGTGTACCTTGCCTGCCTGGAGGGGCTCCAGTCAGCGTACGCAACTAAAACGAGCCACGATGTACCAGGTCTTGTAAATTCTGCTGCCCACAAATCTGGCCAGGGAAACTAGTAGGAGCCAAAATGGGAGACCCCACAACTTCAGTTGTGAAAGTCAGTGGTGACGAGCTGCACATAAATTCTAAATTGTCAGAGCCTGAAAAACAAATCGGGGAAATTTCCTGAGGTTATAGATTCTTATGCACCTGATGTCATACTGGGCTACGAATCCTGGCTAACTCCTGCACACTGCACCAGTAAATTTTTTCCAAGAAACCTGATCGTCTATCGCAGGGACAGGGCTTGTGGTCACTCCCTGGTATTTCAGTGATATTTGTGTAGATTAGAGCATAGAAATAACTTACACGATCGCCATCTTGGATTTTATTCAACTTTAATAACAGTGTTACCCAACAGCACCAACCTCACCAAAATCCCTAGAAATCCCTAGTTCCCCACCCTGGTGAAAGAAACAATTGGATTAGAAAAAAACTGAACCATTCATCCAATTATTATTTCGAAGGGTGTTTGTAAATTGGACCATTCAATATTTCTGTGCAACCATTGAAACTCTCCAATTGTAATCCAATGTTCCTACTGTTGAATGGTCCCATTAATTACATTAAAAAAACGTCACTCAGCAGGGATCGAACCTATGTACCAAGCGCTCCCAGTTCTACACCTTTACCACTTACCTACGGATGATTCCTGACAAAACATATTGAAAGAGGTATATGTGCGCGTTTGAATGCGACTTAATGGAAATTATTACAAATTTTGTTAGGTGATTTCTCGAACAATATTGCACCTATACTTTGCTATATATACGGCCTTTCGCTATAACGGCCTTTTTTAATTATGGCACTGTTTCGATTTACGGCCCACAATGCTTCGTTATACGGTCAAAAAAATGCTGTAATTAAACAAAGTGACCAAAAATTGTGATGTTACCCCAATTTGCACAAACAAGATCGGATTTGGCTAACAATAAAACACTTATTGGTTTCACGTTAAAGAAGGCAAAAAAATAAAAATCGCAATGCAGAAAAAATTGATTCATTATACGGCTTTTTCGATATATGGCCAATTTTTCCGGAACTCATCTAGGTCTAAAAGCAAGGTATTGGTGTATTCTGGTATAGAACAACAAAGTCTTAATTGTTCAACATATTTTTATAATGAGATCTCATAAAATTATGATTAGATCTAATTAGTTAGAGACTTATCTCATTGAGTCCCATTCAATGAAATCCCATTGATAATGGGTTCTCGTTATTCATAAGATAAGAGAGGTTTTCAGAAGATGCTACTTATCCCATAGAGTCCCACAATCAAAAATCACTTACACAATGGATTCCCATTAGTTCCCACTGCTTGTCTAATTGGTCTCATTAGCAAGTCCCATTAATCCCATAGTCTCATACCATTTTGCTATTGGACTGTATGGGAACAATGTAAATTTATTTCAAAATCATGATACTATATGTACATAATACATCTTAGTTTAATAAATGACTGCATAAAGTAAAATAAATGTATATACTTTTGCAGATGGATGCAAAAAAATATCAAGTAGAAATTATTGCATGCATTTTCAAATAATTAATATTACCACAAGAAATGATTGGATTATTGCATTTCCAAATCAGGACATTAATAATAGAATGAAAATTGAGGGTTATTGCACATCCAAATGTTCAAAACTTTTGCCTAATAGTAAGACAACTCGTGTTCGATAATCCTAATGTTTCTTGGCAAATTGAACAAATGAATAATTCACTTAATTGACAATTAAACAGTTAGACGATTGAATGAACATTTCAAAATTGTTGAAGAAATATACAAAATAATTGGACAAGCTTAATTCTCAATTGTTCAATAATAAAACTAATTTAGAATGTTTGGAAAATTCATTGGTTTTCAATTTTTTTCCCATCAAGGAAAATGTTGTAAATTTAAATTTCGGAATATTTCGAGTCAGGTAAATGTCAATTTTGGAAGCTTTCAAATCTGGTAAATTTCAATTCTGGCTCTACAGAACAATTTTGTGATGGGGTGTTAACTACGTAATGCACTGCTTTTATTGAAACAACTTTAACTTTAACCAAACCAGTTTAACCAAAACCAGTTGGGCAATTTTTGGAAAACATTGCTGTGCTAATGTATTTTCATTGGCACTAAGTAGGCAGCCGATGTTAGACCAATAGAGAAATGTCTCACTGGCCAATGGTTAAATGACTAATTTGACCAATGTTGAAAAAACGTTTGTTTCAATGTTGAGAAATCATTGCTGTTCCATTGCATTTGCATTAGAACTACTTTGGCAGCCAATTTTGGTCCATTGCAGAAATGTCTCACTGGACCAATGTTGGAAATTAACTTTGCTAATGTAAATTGGATTCAGGGCTAACGCCAGCCTATGGTAGTATAGGTAGTACTACACACTAAAACAATTCCCGAGTGGGCAATTACCCACTCGAAAACGGTGGTCTTAAATGGTGGAGATCAGGGGAAGGGGGTGGCATCTTTATCTTACTAACTTACTACCCACTCGGGCTGAGCGTGTGGTGCCGGCCCTGATTGGATTGGCAATATGTTGGCAACCAGTAGTTGTCCAATGTTAAAAATCTTTCTGGGCCAATGATTAAATGCACTGGCAATTTATTAGCAACCAATGTTGGGTTTAATGTCTTGTTTGGCTAAAGGTTAAATATCTCATTGAGCCAAATTGGCTGCCAAAGTTTCCAATTAAAATCCCCAATAGGCTAATGTTTATCCCCAAATTATAAATTTCTTAAGTTTTATTTGGTGTTGCCATAGGAGCAAGCTATAGCAACAATTTTAACCTTGGTCAACTTGCAGCTATTAACTCAAACTATGCAGGATGGATGTATGATTTATAGTTGCAAAAAAAATCAAAATTTATGTTAGAATTTACAGATTATATACATCTAACTTTTTATCTGGTTAGGCTAACAAAACTGGACTCTTTCAACAAATTTTCAGCTAAGAATGAAGTGACCTACATTTTCTCTTAGTGCCATAATAAGTTTTACAAACACATTTTTCTGCCATATCCACAATAAAATAAGGCTAAATCACATTGGTGAAATTAGCTGATTTAGGTTGAGGAGATTATCAGGGCATTAATATGGAAAATGTTTAAGGCTGTACATGAAGGAAAGCAATGTAGTCCACCCAACAGGATCTAGTGGATGGTAATTTCCAATGGGAGGTGACACCACCTCCTTCCACCGGAAATACCCCTATCTCTTAAGACCCTCCCGACCCCCTAATGACGTCTCATTTAACGGAAATGACATCACATCTACTGGAAATGACAAAATTAATGTAAAAATGGTGGGAAATTTAAAATTTTGGTGGGAAATGAAATCAGACTTGTAAATTAATGTACCCAAAGCAGGAATTTGATACTTTTGGTAGGGAAGTCAAATATTCATTGAAAAGGACGTTAAACATCTAAATGCAATATGAAAAACAGGTAGGAAATTAAAAATTTTAAATAATCACATGTGTAAGGGAGATATCAGCGAAAGCCGGTCGTTTTGTCTAGAAGTTAGTAGTGATGTCAATTATTTGTACTAAAAGTGCTGTAAAATCAAAATTTCGAGCAAAAGTGAAAAAAATTGAAAACTAAATGTATTTTCAGTGCAATATAACATTAAAATTATTTATTTCCTATACATTCCAAGACATTGAACTTGTTAATACAGATTGTTTGCTTAACTGCCAAAAAGCACAATCAGCAAAATTTATGTTATTCTGCCAGTATCTAAACATACATTCAATACAGTACTGCAGGTCAGCACCAAGTGATATACAAACCACCAATACATCTAGTATAGCGTACCATCCTGAACTTCTACTTTAAGACTAGCAAATGCTAGGACTTACTATTGTCCAAATATGACTAAGTTCGGCCTAAGTCACAAATTGACACCGAACTCTAATTTTAGTACCCAAATGGGAAAAAAGAATATTGGGATGCACCAAATCCTTAGAAATAATACCTGAACAATAGGGCTTAGAAAACAGTAAAGTTCAAATGACCCCTCGAGACCAATTAGCAAAAGGCTAATTAGGTCAAAGAACATGGTTCAAGACAATTACCTCTAGATCACAAATCCTACCACTAATTCTAGTGCTCAATTTCCATCACATGGGACCCCACCAAATAGAATATAAAGGGCTCCCAACTCCTTGCTAAAGCAGAGAGAGGAAAAGACTGTAAACTACATCTTGGATTCCCCCAAGGCACTCCCAAGGCTGCAAGAGCATTTTCTCCTGGTGGCACCTATGTTAAGTTGTCACTAAACGGTTAATAAAAGAACTTAGAAACCAAACGGCTTGGAAAAATTCTCTTCTTTTATTTTACAGCGACTTCAAGCTTGCAAAGGCTCTTACAGTTGTAAGATCTTTTACAATCACTCTCCGAGACCTACTTTCCTCGTGCTATGTCTGATTTGCAGAATCAAAGCGGTTCGGCCTTAAGAAAGCCAAACACCGATATCATTGGCCTTAATTGACAAGTGGTCAACTTCGGCCTTTCCTTACGCGTCTTAAGTTTATGTGCATCAACCCTCGGACTTACTAAAAGTAGTCACCTCTTTACAGTGTTCTGGAAATCAGAATTTCATAGACTCTACAAAGCACATGATTCTTTTGACAACAAGTTTAAATGTTTCAATGTTATTCACTCATGACAAAAACTTTTAGCTGCAGAAATTTTGTTCATGGCCATATCTCGAGACAATCAACATAGGTTGATTCTTTACTTTGGCAATCCTTCGCAAAATGCACAATCATAGGGTGTTAACACGCAGGAAGTAATTTCTTTAGGTACATTGCAGGTAGAGACGTCTATGTATGCTTGAAGACAGTTCTGAATGTAGATCCACTTGAAGCGTACAGCTTGGATGCACCAGTGGAGGATTGTTGCAATGTGTGTACATTCCATGAGCACTCTTGATGGTAAAACACACTGCCACAAACTCTTCATCAATATTCATCATCTATACTCTTTATGTCGGTAGTTTGTGTCTGCACTTGCATTGCAATCTTCAGAGTAACTTTAAACAGATCAGGGGTTGTAAATACTTGCTTTCCAGTAGAATCTTTAATATTTAGTACAGCCCCAGCACTTGTTAATCTTTAGGTGCATAGTGTTCAATACCAGCACAATGAAAATAAGGTGCAAGGCTAAACAAGGCAGCAAAATGCAGGAACGGCAGATCTAGGAACAAAAACATTTTACCATCTGATGTTTGATGCCCTGTTCTATACGGCAGCTCAGCAGAAATGAAACTTAACTTGTAGCATGAAAGATGCGTCATACATATCAGGAAATAAGAGTGACATGGTAGAAGGATTGTCGCACTGTCCTTGGCTGGCAATGCATGCAGAAGGTGGAAAACCATATATCAAGTCTAAACGAGAATGCATGATGTCAGCAAGGAAATGGCTTTACAATGCTGGTATGTCTTCACAGGTCTATACTTGTGCCTGCATCAGCCAAATGAATTATACTGCCTTACAAGTCTAGACAGAAAACACTACATCAAAAGGAACCGAACCATTAAGGAAAAATAGGTCAGAGGCGTACTCAATGCAGCTGTCAAATGATAAAGAGGATAGAGTGCGCAAGCATCAGTATATAGCCTTGGTCAAGTCTGAGCACCCCGGAAAGTCATGTATGTCGAGAAATAAACAGTAATTTGGCTTTCAAATGCTTAGATATTTATTTCAATGTCATTACAATGCAAATTTAATATTTTGTCACTTCTTCTTTGACTCTTATCACTTCAGCTACCCTTCGTGGCATACTTGTGATGGAATGATTCACACGTGGTAGCTGCTATTTTGCCAAATTCCTCTTTAATGTTTTCAACAGCACTGCTTTCGATGTTGATTTATATTGAGCAACGGATTTCTTCAAAACTGGCCACAATTGTTTGATGGGATTAAGGTCAGGGACTGTGCTAGCCACTCTAACAGTTTAATCCCATTCTGCAGAAACCATGCCCTCGAAGCAGCCGAAACATGGCAAGGAGCATTATCCTGCTGAAACCAAACTGTTCCTGAAGCATTATGCTTTAGTAATTTCATAATCGAAGGATCTAAAACAGAAGCCAACATATTGGTGTATGTCATCGAATTCATTCTGCCCTCGCACACAAACAGTTATCAGTCACCTGTTGTAGCCATGCATCCCCATATCATAATGCTACCGCCTTTATGTTTTACAGTAGAGACAACACATTCTCTCTTCTCCAGGATGGCGTCTAAAATAAATGGCTCCAGGAGTACTAAAAAGCTTTTGAAATAAGATGAAAATTAAGCTACTCGTTATCCTCATCAAATATAATCTTTTACCAAATTGGACACAAATTAACGAATGAAACTTTAGCATTAGGAACAGGAAAATAGTACCGGGATGTTAGTTTTTTCCGACCCAAAGTACTTTTGCCAAATCGTCAGCCGTCTAAGCTTGGTGTTTTCTGCACCACTGAACCCTTGCCTTCCGATTCTTAACTGAGAGAAAGGGCTTTTTACGCGCTTTGCATCCTCTCAGGCCATCTTCCAGAAGTCATCTTCTTACAGTCCATGCAGAAATGGCCTAATTTGCATGCAAGTTTTGCTGACTAGTTAGTTCCGAAGAGGTGAGTCACCTGAGTGACAGAGTTTGTTGAGCTAACATTCTGTCCACATGGGCTGAAGTGTTCTGCATGCGGCCTGATCTTGGTTTGTCATCATTAGATCCTGACTTTACAAACTATTTTAAGGCTGTTTGAACACCCTTACATGAACATTTCACTGCTCTCGCTATTTACACTTGGCTCATGCCTCTTAAAAGCACACCCTCCAGCTCAGAAGTTACAAGTTCTTAACCAGCATTTTACCAAGTGAAATATTAAATTTGCCATCATGGATTCAGCACCCTCACTGCCACCACAGCAGCTGCTTCACTTAAGACCCAGAATAAGCACAGTTTTGAAGACAGCAATTAAAATCTAACAAAATATCAGATGACTGGACATCCTGAAAAGGGCAAGTTTAACCCAGTCAACTTTAAAATTCAGGGTGAGCGATATGTGACTCTTGACAACTTAAAAGTCCAGACCCAGTAGATGCAGTACACCAAGCACGGTATCACTTGACTATTATGCAGTGGATATGCTTAAAAGAATTCAAGCCATATATAGATGAACCTTAACCAATATGCTGGCTGAATAAACCTTTAATTGAAAAGTTTGTTTCAATAGAAAGTGATGATGAAGACCTTGAGGTGAAACGCCACAGACACAAAGGTACTGGGAAAGATTAGATTGAACTGTGCTACAACTTAAAGAGATTGATAAACTGTTCAACATTATATTAACAAGTATGTTAATAGAATTGAAACATTCAGCAAGTTTTCATGTGTTGCGGTTTCAGTTCGAGGTTAGTCTGAATGCAATCATAGTTTGCAATAGCAATGAGGATAGAACAAGAGTGGCTATTATAAACTATGTGGCCTTGCAGTATACTCTTAAATGGTGCTAAATAAATCCCAAGGATGGGCTATTATTCAGATGGACCAGCCACCAAATGTGCTGGAGATTAAATTCTTGGGAGAACATGCTTATGATAAGGGTTAGTGAGGGTTAGTAAGGGTTAGATCCCACATAAAATGATTGAATGTGTTTGGGCGCTGTATGCAGCATGTGATAATTTCACTTTATGTACTATATATTTTTAAACTGATTTGCCTTGACCACCAATGTAATCTTATTTTTGTAAGTAAAATGCTATATGTTAAACAATAACAGCCTGTATCTTGAACATTGTCTCGTTACTATATTTAATCATGTTTTAGGGCTACATTCTTCATTTTTTCCTGTACAAGATTAGTGTCCACATCTGCTATCATGAAGTTTGATTTGGATCAAGTTTACAGCATTCTTTTATAAATATAGTATGTGGAGCAACCCAAAGTGGTGAAATGTTTTTGTACGAAATTTTACAAAAATAATCAGCAGACAACCTTTTCTGCGGCAATGAGAATTGTTTAATGTTTTGTTGCAAAAAAAAGCTTATACTGAAATGTCAAAATCGGTAAAACCAGAAATTGAAATTATTCAAGTTTTAAATGAGGACAAGTACGGAATATTTCAACCCAATGTTCAGAATTTGTAAATTATTGACACTTTAATGTCTAAAGCTTATGATGAAAAATGTATTACAAATTTATTTACCAAATGGTCTCATCATCATAAATTGAATATTATATACATTTTACAGAAAATTTTTTCAAAGGGGCGAGAAAATCGTACGATAAGTTTAAATGCCAATTATATGTTCTTTTTTAAAAATCCATGAGCCACTTCACAAATGATATAACTTAGTCATCAGTAGTATCTCGAATATTCCAAATGTTTAAGTAATGCAACAAAGGAAGCTTATAGTTATTTAATGGTTGATTTAAAACAGAAAACACAAAAAGCTCTTCAACTTCGAACTGGCATGTTACCACAAGAAATGAGCCATATCTAAGTCCCTAAACATGCTTGAGCAGGATTTGGCAGAATCTAGCACGACTAGAGAAAAATGTACCAATTTAGGCATAATTCTACTCTATGTGTTACTTATTGTCAGTATCGATGTGGGCTTTGTCTTCTGTACGAGGCATGTGAGTAAAAATAGTATTACGACTTCAGTAATTAATATTAACCAGCAGCTCGATACCATGATATGAACAGCATTAGTCTTTCAGCAAGAACATCATTTACTCTCAGCACTTAATAAACAGAGCTCCATGACTGAAAAAGTTAATATGCTGCAAAACAACATCATGGAAAAAAGCTTTTAAAGTGTAATTGTTATTTTATTGTCACTCGCCTCTCAGAATGCTGCTGCAATCTGTTAAAGGAAATGTGCATACAACATTCCAAAAAGATTAAAAAGTTAAACTGTTATAAAAACAACTGCATAAAATAGCCAATAAAAAGGTAAGGAAGAAAACAAAGCAGCAAATGATTTTGAGAATGGAGGATTATTGGGACCTCTACTAGCTGTATTTGCACAAATTATATCTGCTATTGTCACATCTGTCACTCAGCAATGATGCATGAACTTACAATGTTGCTAGTGTCAAGCAGCAGTATGACTGCTACAACAATGGTGAAACATAATGCAGTAGAGATTACAAAACAGACTTGACGGTCCATTCTATCAAAGACTTTGATGTTGTTTTACTACAAATAATGAAAAATGACAATCTTACCAAAAATGAAAAGTTAGAATTATGCTCGCATGTGTTGCAACAGCGGATGACATTTAAAAATCATTATGTTAAGCCTGTTACTGCAAGGTTAAAATCACCGAGCCATCTAAAGAAAATGGAGGACATATTACTAAAGAACACCTGACCAAGATGGGGCAAAGCATCATCCTCGGATTACTAGTGTCTCAACAAGCCAAAGCCCAAAGATTCGTCGATGCCCTAACCACCCACACTATTGTTGTTACATGGAATACAGACTTGCAACTCATATATGACGGAAAAACCTTACCAGGAACACATTTAGTGGATATTATTGCCGATGCCGTCAAGGGAAAGAAGAATTATGCTCCACTTGGAGCATCTGAATTTTTAAAAGGTCTGAAGAAAATCAATTTTCCATCATCATATATTAACAATAAGATACAACATCCACAGATGCAAGGCAACACTGAAAGAACAACAACAATACAATTTTCAAAGCTGCCTTCATCATCAACAATGCCTCCGTCAACAGCTGCCTGCTTGAAAAGAAAAATTGTACCCACCTTAAAAATGTATTCGCGTTCTCCCACATGGACACCTTATATAAATGCAATGTATGCAGAAACCATTTTATTATTTTTGTTTTGTTTTTATTAAACATGTTGTAAAAGCATTTGCAAGTGTATGTCAATTCATTTTATATAATACTAGTCAACTGCATGGCATATGTGATTAACAATAAATTCATTATAATTAAGGACGATATCTTCCAAAATGTGAGATTCCAATTCTTTTTCTGCAATCTGGTCATTCAGTGGCTTATTTCTTAAATCCATGCATGAAAATGGTGAAACAGAAAGAACAGACAAGTGTAGACCTCACGTTGCTGAGTAAACTGGTTTAACGACATGCTGATAGTATTGTGGATGATGACCTTACACATCGAAAAACTCCCAAAGTCCATTAGATGCCATGTAGATGGCAACCCAGTGTTTTCCAGGATGATCATGTTTCTCAGTATTGATGATTATTGAGGAAGGATAGGTTGGTACCACTTCTAAAATGTATTTTGCTGGAAATACTCCTGTAATGCGTGATGCATTGCTAGTATTCCTTCATTATTCTTGTAAGTTATTGGCCATTCATGTTTAATTTCCAAAACCAAACAATACACTGTGGGTCATGTCCATTTGCATCAAGTTGTGGTATTTGACTAGAAGGACAATGTTGAATATATGTGGTAGACATTTGGCAAATATGATTTTCATAACGAAGGTATCCTTTCTTGACAGGTTCATACAATTTTCCACATGCCAAGTCAGGTGTAAAGTTGAATGGCTATAGTGTAGCCTTTAGCATATTTGTCATGTTGAATGCTTATTCCTTTATCAGCATGGATTCCTAGGTGAAAGCAAGTATAAAGGGTATTGAAGCAGAGAATGTAATGTCCAGCTATAAAATCAGGTGTTAATGCTTCATACGGTAGTTGCTGACCATCATTGGACATGATGATATACCATTTTTTTCCCGGACTATAAGACGCTGCAGACTATAAGACGCACCTTAATTTTTAAGCAATTTTTTTAAAAAAAAACAAGTAGTATAAGATGCGATTATAGGAATCACCTGATTTTTGGAGGCATATTTTTGATGAAAAAAGTGTCTTATAGTCTGTAAAATACAGTAGTTGACATCATAATGTTGAAAGTTAATTGGATTTTTGCCATATGCTCCATTATATGCTTGAAAATCAACAATGCCCATAAAAAGCACTTCGATACGATGCTGTGGCGATTTTGCTGTGATCTTTCATAATAAAATTGCTCCATGGGCGCTGATGACATCTGAGGCGATTCTGACGTGTCTCACATCCAGAATTGTCTTGTAGTACAACTTTGTAATCAGCAGCTGCTTTGGAGGTCATCAGTAGAAACTCAGGTTTTGCACGAGTGAGTTTTAGTCTCAAAGTGACATTGTTGAGCAGATAGCTGTAAAAATGCATAATTTCCAGATGTAGGCCACCAATAATTTCCACAGAATTTTGTTTTTAGCCATGGTTTAGCAGAAGGTTTAGCCTTGGTTTTTAGATTTTTTGTGCATCAGTATCTAGATCCACATTGTCCATTTAGCCTGCAGTATCCTTGTTAAAGCATTCAGAGGGGAGTTTGTTTTCCAGCACTTCCTTGCTGTAGTTGAAGATAATTTCCATATAGAAACAATATGGATATGTGATTGAGGCCGTGGTAATAATTTTCTCGTTGAGGTAGGCATTAATCTGGAAAAAAATGGAATGCATCCATTTGTTTATTGGGGAAACATGTTCGGCACCAGAAAGGCTGGATCCATCCTCTTTAGTAACTTTTACTTTAATGTAGTGCATGGTATTGCAATGGTAATAGGTTTATGTGTAATTCACACACCTTGTTCTGTCTGGGTCATGCTTGAAGGGCATACATCTCTGAATATTTTTATAAGGGTCCCAGACTGTCCAAACTTGATGGAGATACAACTATACACTAATTGACATTAAATCCACCATGTTAAGTTATTTTTCATAATGGTCCCAAACTGACCAGACTTGATGGAGTCTATGTGAAAATGGAGGTCCCAAGGGAGGCTTGTGCTGATCAGTTTAAATGTTAAGGTTTTTAAGGAGGTTTGGTATTGGAGGTTTGTCCAAACTTGGTGCAGCCATTTTGAAAACGAATGCTTCAAAGAAGGCATGTGCTGATAAGTCCAATTTTTGTGGGTCCTAAGGATTTTTTTGTTAGATTCAATTTTGTACCCAATGCTTTGTGGGTCATCATCTTCTAGCATGACCTGCTTTTGTCACTTTCAGAGGGAATAAAAACTGTATGGACATTAATTTTATATGGGGGTAAGTACAATTGCTTTTTTTGAATTGTTTTACCTTTAAATTGGAATGATTCTCTTCAAAAATTGCAATTTTGTACATGTTTTACATTCATTTTTGCATTTATCACGCTTGTGATATCATTTCTGATTAACAAATTCAAATCTTCCACCATTTTTATATTTATTTATGTATTACCACACGTGTGACATCCTTTCTGGTGATAATTTTGAATTTTCCGCATTTTTAAATTTATTTTTGTATTACCACTAATGTGACGTCATTTTCGAGATCAATTTTGAACTTCCCGCTATTTTTACATTTATTTTTTTAATCGACCATGCTTGTGATGTCATTTCTGGTAATCATGACATTATTAGGGGGTCAAATATGTAATTAGGCCTTAAATGGTGGGAAGGGGTGTACCTTTGGTGGGATGGGGCAGGGTCATCTCCCACTAGAACCAGTTGGGTGGTCTATACTACTAAGGGACATCCAGCTTAATTCTGCTGAACATTAATTATGTAATCGATTAACATGATTTGGATCCACAATTAATTATGATGATTGCAACATCGGTTTTTATTTATAACTATATTTGACTAACTTATTAATACAATGGTAACAATAGTTTATTAAATATATCGCAAAAAAATTTAACTTAGACTGAAGAAGAGTGACCAGCCAAGTCAAAAACTGCATTTGCTCTGATTTAATGAATTGGGAAAAATCAACCAAATGAATGCAATTGCACAATGCCCCTTGAAGAAAATTTAGGCAACTGGCTAATTGCTATAATTAGCATAATTATGCTGCAACCACTGCTGCTGTTCCATGTCATGGTGGCTTCACCATAGTGGATCAAGCATCTACTGTGGGGCATTCCACAATCAGCACTCACATAGCAGTGAAGCTTGTTGTGGATGGCAGCTTGAAATCGTAGTACCTTACTACGAGTTGTTGGGAGGTAGAGAATGTCTTTTCACAGCCTCGCAGTTGGACTGGGTCGGGGCTTCGACCTTCCTTGCAAGGAAACCTATAGCAGTGGCTATTTATGGCCTGGTTACTTTGGTCAGGAATAATTGTGACCCAATACCCTGTCAGTATTGCCTGTTTATAGGCAATCGTGGACTTGCTTCGTTGTTAGTAACTATTGTAACAGCCTGAGAAATGGGGCCATGGAAATGAAGTTGTAGAACAACGGAGAGTGGGGAAAAGAAAGAGAAAACCAAAACAAAAAACACTTACCGATCTTTAATGTTACAGTCCCACCTGGGACCAAGGAAAGGCATAGTTTTCCCCTGCCTTTTATCTCTTGCTGGATTTAGCATTGGCTTATAAAGGGTAGAAGTCACAGGGCTAGTCCTCCAACAACCAATCAGAGAGCCAAGTCACGTCATCCGAGTTTCAACCAGATGATGTCAGAATAACTTAAAGAAACTGTGACACAGAAGGAGCCGACGAATCCAATGACAAGGTTATCATTTTCTTCATATATGGAAACCCTAGGAGGCCAGGAGGAGTTTCGGAAAACTCCATGAAACCTAGATTCGGGGGCCAAGAAATAAGATGCTCCCCTTACGAAAACTACCCATAATGAATGATCCCAAGACTGTTAGGACAC
>JAQGAE010001642.1:0-21777 GCA_034696685.1 Julus scandinavius
TTAATCTCTTTTTGTTTGGCTGTGAGTGTCGTTGCAAATTTACCCATTGAAAAGGATAGGGTTTCAATCCCTCTTAAAAGCTCTAAACTGCATTTAAACAGATATTTGATTTTGCAGCTGTAAGAACAATATAAAGTTTTTGTTTTACAAGTGTGCAAATATACAATATAAAGGTAAAAATAATGTGCTTGTAGGATAATAATTTTAATATTATATTAAAATTAGTACATTTGAGATTTTTTTTGCAAAACTTTTCTTCGAAGCTGCACATTTTTTGAGTGGGGTGTCTACAATTGTTGACTGTGCTTGAGAGCCATGTTTGCGGCATCTTCTGTGTTTCCATGGTTGCGTGTTAAATCGAATTTATCACCGTCCAAGTACCTTTCATTGTAAAATGACCGCTGCTAATTGCTTTATGTTCTCCTGGCTGGAGCGTCTGAACGAATTCTTTCTCATTTGCTTCCTTACATTTTGCAATCCATTCATTTTCTCTTTTGCACTTGGCATGTTATTTTTTTGTGTGTCGACGCTCGGTGGCATTCCCTTTGCATTGTTAAATGTTGGGATAAGTAAAAAATCAGTTTTATAATATAGAAACACATGCAGGCATCATAATTTTATATCCTGAAATTTTGTTCAATTATGATTTTCTATAGGGCTGGAAGACAGTCGTTGATACTTTTTTTTTACACATTTTAGAAAGTTGTGAAATACAAAAAATAATAATAGAACTATATGATAGGTTCAGTTTTTAAAATAATTTATTACTAGACCTTAGTAAGATTACAAAAGAAAACTTGCCATAATAATACATTAAAACATTTTAATTTTCTTTAAGTTGCTATAGTAGGCACTAGATGGCGACACTTGTGTTTGCATTTAGAATTTCCTCCATTTAGAACTCGTTTTCAAATTTTTTTCTTTCAAATATAGATTTGATTAAGATGTTTATTTCCCCCCTAAAAATGCAATGAATTCCAGTAACTAAATTCGTCTTCCAACTTCCAAGTACTGTCATGTGGGACATCTAACAAACCATTTTCAAAATCCCATTATATCTTGTTAAACAATGTTTCATTGATGACTGAAAACCTTAATATGCTTTCTGCATGCCATCATTTTATCCTTAATCGCTAGTTATGACCTTAGTTTGTAAAGGATTAAGTTCTTTTAGGTTCCTTTTTTTCAGAAATTGGTATATACATGTATTGTATGATAAACTGCAAGTGCATGTATTCTGTTGAAATTGCCTGTTGAGGGAAATCAGTTGTGAATTGCGACATCATACGTCCATTGTAAGGCTAATCATAAAATGGCGTTTGTTGTCATTCTTGCTCAGCAGGATATGCCATTGCTGGTGAATTATGGTTACCGGTTACAGTCACAGTCCAGTTGCATCGTCATCCAGTCTTGTGGACGCTACGGAACTTTAGGGGGAGCCGTCGTTTGTTTATGCTGTCTTCATTTTTCACTGATGGACAAAATGTGACTGCATTCCTTTGGTCTGTCATTGGCTGCCCTAGTTTAAAGATGGTTGTTAGGTAGTTGTCGACTTGAATGGAAATTGTTCATTATGTTAAATTGGATGAAACATAAAAGGCAATGCGTTTGATATTATACTATAAATATTATTGTTGTTATTATTTGTTTTTGTTTGCATACTTATAGTGACATTTGTCGTCACGTATAACGTTTGAAAGCTTATATAGGTTTCTAAAACCTTTAACCTTTCTTAGCCATAATTCAAAAAACGAAAATAGTATTTCACTAATGCATGCTCAACGATTCTTGACCGTAGCCGAACTTGTTGAATATGCATTTTTGAAAACGCCCAATTCCTAAAAACGATAAAAAAATATATAGTCTTGAATGGATCTATGTCGGGTTTTGCACGTTAAATCATTATCAATTAGCTCTTAACTGTTGGCTATTCACGCCGAAACTGCATACGGGAATTCATTAATCCACAAAAAAAAATAGTTAATTAAATTTGTAGGGTTTAAGTATGGAAGGCAATCATAAATCCCATTGTAGAACGAGCTTCTTACCATAATTGATATCCTCACGCCCAATATGAAGGTCCGAATGTAAAGTGGGCTTAGAAGAGAAAAAAAAAACCCCAAAAAACTAAGTCTGTCCCTGAGGCAAAGGCGCAGGTATCTTCACTCTTAATCGTATTTCATGTAGCTTGCTAAAGGAATTCCAACAATGGCTTCCCCGTTTGAGGCTAGCTGGCCACCATGGGAAACTAAAATGGTGGTCCGACTTAATAGGACGTTTAAATCCTTGTTTGTCCTATAGGTATCGACCACATGGGGTTTTGGTTATTTAGAATGAAAAAGGATATAATTTACCGACATTAACAGAGCTACAATTTTATGAGATCTGGTTTTCAAGTCAACGTGCCAGCAGCAGACGTCTTGCAACAACATGCGCCGAAGCAATGGGGGCGAAAAAAAGAAGAAAAAAATGCGGGTTTTAACGTGGACGGGGTCCGCGCCTCCTTCGGGTTGGGGAACCCGTGGGGGTCAGGGGGGAGGAGGCCACCGTCTATATATCTCGCCTTGTTTCTACACAACACTAGAGACTCACCGCCTCTCAGATACACGCGGGCCGCAAAGAGCCGAGCGCCCCCTGCGGAGGTGATCCACACTCCGAAGGGAAGCAGGTGTAAATTATAGTGCTCTTGGGACAACGGAATTTCGTTGGTCCAGCTATTCAACTTGTACCTGTTGCTGCCGAAATTTCATATTGCCACGATGTGACCCGAGTCGAGGGGCCATTCTTTTCGGGAGAATCCAGCGCCAATGGGGCGCATGTCACCCCTGTCGCACGGGAACCACGAAATGGCATTTGGTAATTGTTCATTTACCAAATGCTAATCATTTCGCTGTCATGCCACCACTTGTGGTAAACGTCGCCGCCATCGTTTTGTCAAGAATCGTCGTTGGTGGGGCGAATAGTTGGAGACCAAGATGGCGTCGAAATGATGAGAGAATTATTTTGTTGTTGCTCCCCACAAATGAAAATAATGCATTTGCGAAAAGTAAATGCGACGTAAAATGATCTTGAGATAAACATGTTGAGTTTTACACAAATTCTGTTCCATGTTGTGTATTTTACACGATTTCGTTATGAAAAGACTCATGATGACGGCCATATGCAATTGGGTAAAGTGCCTTCGAAAATACTCCTTTTATTAATATCGATATTCCGTATTATATAATTATCTAAAATAAAATGATCTTGAGTTAAACATGTTGAGTTTTGTACAAATTCAATTTAATATGTTGGGCATTTTACACGATTTTGTAATGGAAAGATACTCATGATGGCGGCCATATGCAATTGGGTGAAGTGCCTTCGAAAATACTCTTTTTATTAATATCGATATTCCGTATTTCATAATTATCTAAAATAAAATTATCTTGAGTTAAACATGTTGAGTTTTGTACAAATTCAATTTAATATGTTGGGCATTTTACATGATTTTGTTATGGAAAGATACTCATGATGGCGGCCATATGTAATTGGGTAAAGTGCCTTCGAAAATACTCCTTTTATTAATATGGATATTCTGAATTATATAATATCTATTTTAGTTTACAAATATTTTTTAAAAAACATGTCATGAAATAATTACAATATACATATTAGCTTTATAACAGATTAGATCTAGCTTGCCATATACACTATTAAAAATCAATAATGAAATAACAATAAAAACCGGCCGAGTAACTAATAGAGGCCATAATAGGAATAATAATAAAAATAATGTCCCGCAGTATATCGGGAGCCCTCTTTAATGTCAATGCTCAACATGACTGTCATTGCTCTGTCTTTTAAAGGAATGCCATGTGTGCTATAGTAGTACTGGTAGGCTTTAATCCGGGTTATTTCAGTTCTCTTATTAATGGCTTAACTGTCCTTAGCCAAACGAGGTTTGTTGACCCATTTCGTGTATACCGCAGCCTGATAATCGCATTAACATTTATAGTCGTGCTTACGTATACATGATTGTCCATGTTGTACTATTGATTAAACACGTCGCTCCTTGCAGATAAAGATAATTAAAGCGCTCTACCTTTTGACTTTCAGTGTGATATTTACTCGTAGAGGCGAAGCTAGATCAAAGGAAACGCATATGAGATGAATGCAGCTTATGCTCAGTCCTTCCTGACATAAAAATTGGCTGCTGTCAGTTTACAATGGCATATTGTTACCAGGAAAATCCAAAATCTTGTTTTGAGTGGCAGAATGGATTTAAATTCAGTGATTGAATTAGCCGACTTAAAAGATGATCTTTTCAATGCTTTTCTCCTACTGGATGAAAATTAAAGTTTTGAATTTCATATTTTGAAAAATTGAAGGGGTAGAGGAATTTCATTAACTAAGCGAACAATGAAAGATAACAAAGTTGGTTCAAAATTGAAAACTATGTATTTTGAAAGCGTTGAAAGTAAAATTCTAAGTACAGTGTATTTTTAGATTTTTTAATTGATATTGCTACAGTATTGTTTAACTTTTATCTACTGTACGTTGTATTGACCTAGCCCTATTTTTTTTAGTTTTTTTAGTCATTGATTCATGGTGGGTGGAAAAATAGACAACACATATTTGTTAAATGTCATAACGTTCACTGATTTACAATTGGTAGTTCATATAAGATGTCACATCGACACTTTTCAAAACAGCAGTAATTTATCATCAGAGTAAATGCTCCAAACAAGTACTGTTTCTTTCGTATTAATATCATAAACAATTGTATGTATTTTGAACACTTATAGGTTAGTAAACATGGAGACGGAATCACATAAGAATGCCCTGTTCGGAATATTAGCTTGTACTTTTTTTTAAAAAAAAGGGAAAAAAGAAAGCGTTGGTTATGCAGAAATTTCTCGTTTAAAATATTTATATTTTATACCAGCGAGTATATCCAACAGCTCTATTTTGTAATTAGATCTTTAAAGGGATGAAAAAAAGTGCTTAAAAATAAGCGGCGTGTAATTTATTTTCATAACAGCTATTTAAAATGTATCCTATTCCAGTATCTTTTCAGAATGTGATGAAAGAGATATTATATAAGACAAGGAAATTTCCTAAATGGGTAGCTAAGCTGAAAGCCTAGGCCTTGTGTATATCGAATTGTTTATGCGCAGCAATGCAGGGGATAGCATCTCCATAGTATGAAAATGCACACTCCTTAACATGCGCTTCCATGACTTTGTATACACACCTCCAACTGTGCATGCCAACGAAATTACCGGTGTATATTTTTACTCTTTCTAACTTGACGCTTTGTAAGTTTATGGCAACTAAGTCAAGATAAAAATTTACGTCAGTTCACCTTAAGAAGTCGTAGCAGTGGGGCGTCCGGCGAAATAAATCTTAAAACATGATCTGTCACGACAACAAATGTTGACGTGAATATATTATGCAGCTCTCGATCTGTTTTGTGTGGGTAATCTTGAGTTTCATTTAAGTATGACTTGTCCTACATCTCTTATAGTCAGAAAGCTGAAACGGATTTCTATTTACTTGATATGCCTTCGTTATTGCTTTCAATTAGAAGATGAATGATCCAGTTTCATTCAGCTTTTTCCCACAGAAAGCGGTTTTGTAAAACAAAACACACCATCAATTTGTTTTCTACTTGGTTAAGCTCCCTCCAGGATACAGGAATGACACTAAGGGCCAAGTTTTTAATGATTTGGAAAAATTATTCCGGTTTTGATAAATCTCTATGTGTAGCATCTTGTGTATCTTGCCAATTGTAAATCAGTGAACTTTATAACCTTGTACAGCTTTTTATGGCATTGTACAGTTTTTGGTGCATTATTTCTACTTTTAATGTTTTATATATTTGGTAATAATGCTCCAATCACTTTTTAAATGGATAAACAGTTTAAAATAATAAACAATTTTAAAATTCTTTTTTTTTAAACTGTATTTATTAGTTTTACATTCACGAATGCAAATCTACGTATAAGGGGCCATTCAAAAAGGACGTCTCAGAAATTACTTCAAAAATTAGTCCCCCATCCTATCCTCTGTCTACATGGTGTTCATTTTTGCCCTGATTCCCCCTTCCCCCCCATCTCTCAAGGATGTCCTTAATTTTTTTAATGTAGGGTGTCCAGACATTTTTGATCATGCACAGGCCCATCCTATACATTTCCAAGCATCCGCCTCGCTACTAATTCCAGATTTTTCCAGATTTTTCTGACTAACCGAAATTTTCTGATCTCGAAGGGGAATTCCAGCATAAAATAGTTAGGCATAATTCCCGACTCCCGAGGTTTTAAAAATTTAAGTACGTTTGGGACTGGGGTGTCCAATTCCCGTTTCACTGACCTTTAATTAAAACTTAATTAAACAAAAAATCCAAAAACTGAAGACTACCATCAATAGTGGACGTCCATAAGTCACCCCTTCCCTCTCCCTGTCCACACGCTAGTAGACCCCCTACCCCTTCTTAAGGACGTCCTTTTTAAATGGCCCCTAATTAGCTTTGATATTGATAGCTTTACCAGAACACCTTCCACTGCTATCCTGATATTATGAATAATCACCTTTATGCTTAAAACAACTCACGACTTACTGTACAAAGAGCTGTGGAATTCATAACCTGGAAAACTGTTGCCTAAATAGTACACCATATACCACACCAATTATTTGCGGATGTTGTTTATGCATGTCCCCCACCGTCTCAATTCAATTGTCTCAAAAGACGACCTGCTATCCATTAGTACAACCAAGGGAGGCCCATGTCCCTTCCCAATGATCAGAGGTTGGGGAGCATTTTGTGCGCAATTCGTG
Organism: Julus scandinavius; assembly: GCA_034696685.1. Lineage (NCBI taxonomy): Eukaryota > Metazoa > Arthropoda > Diplopoda > Julida > Julidae > Julus > Julus scandinavius. The sequence goes on from JAQGAE010001642.1 coordinate 6,820, forward strand.
AAGGTATGCCATTGCTACCTTTTAACCGGTTGCACAGGCCTCCTTTTTAGCTTCTTTTCCAGAAGGTGGGTTATTGTTTACCTGGTATGCTACTTTGACTGTATCCTTTTGTTGCTAGACAGCAAAGCTAATCGAATTTACAACTGACTGATCATTGTTAGTGCCTTAGAAGACCAGTACGCATATACTAGGCCGCTTCTGTGATAGGTGACTTTTTCTTTAGGTCTTTTTTTTTTTTTTTCCGTGGGAATTTTTCGTTTATGGTCTGCTATTTACACTATGCGTCAATTACTGAACATGTCAAGTCCTATAATTGCTCTCAGGAATCTTAAGTTATGCACTGTGGAAATGTGTGGGCATTGACTTGAATTATGAGTCGCTCAACGTGATTGCACAATAAATTAGGATAGTGACAACAGCGTCGCTGAAGGCCTGTAGCAACAAATTCTCTTAAGCAAACTTGCTCTGCAATGCTGATGTACGCATCTTCTGACGTCTGATTATATGCGCATTACATGATTAAGCAGTTTGTATACTGTCATTTATTTTTATGAAAATAGCATGTTTTGAAGTTTATCCCGGATTTGCTAACTTATTAAAGTTTAATATACTTAAAACGTCATTCAACGTCATGGCGAAACATTGTGAAACTGGTCTGAACTTGTATCGTTGTCGGCAGTTTTACATATTGCTGTGTATTTTTTAAAAGTGTAAGTGATGCTGTTTTTTTGTTTTTGTGTGTGAATGGTAGACCAAAATTTCCTCGAGAATCCGAATTTCGTTCGGAATTCAGCCAGCCCACTGTCATCTTATGTCAACACGAAACAGACATTCATCAAATAAATGTCTCCACAAACGATGTTTGTACATAGTTTATTTGGTGAATGCCGTTTTGAATTTGAAAGGCCTCCGCGCTGGCCTATATCTTCACTTATCTGTCTAGACCGCAATTCAAATGCACGACAACGATTTTTATTATACCGGTAAGTCGTACAGTATAGACGGCAATAAATCATTATGTGATACCGTAAATATTGCAGTAACGTAGTCTGCTTGTCATCGACAACATTTGAGATTGCAGGGATCTGAAAACTTGGATTTCAACAGACTATCTGTATTTGTCCTAGTTGACATACTAAGTGAAATCAAATTTTCATTAATGCATTGCATAAAAATATATATATGACTTAAGTTTTTGAATTAAACATGCAAAGTTTCATACAGTTTAAATATGCAACATGAGATGTTAATCATAACTATTAAAATCTATGTAAATGTGCATTATGAATACATCTCCTCTCAATTTTAGGATATATGCATTCAGAAAATAAATGCATTTTACATACATTTTGCAACTTGTATACGAGAATGTATTCTCCATGATTCTACAATAGTATATGTGATTCATGTTATACACATGTATGACGGTTTAGCAATAACAGTGGTTTATTAAAGTATGCAGGTGCATTTCTGGGTCATGAAATGCATCGGTGCGCTTGTTATGAAAACAAAGACAAAATGAAATGTATTAAAAGTAGGAAAACAAAACCCATTAAGATTTCTTGGAATCCGTAGCCGGGTAGTTTAGGTCTTAAGATTTTCGTATTTTTCCCAGGGTGATAAAACACTTCAAAGAACGTTTCTTCAATTAATCATTTTTGTCGAAAAGACAACGTTTTGTTTCTGTACATGCCCATCCACATTTTTATGACGCATCGTATAAAGTATTAATTTCTAGTTGTCGCCACGGCAGTGAAGTGCAAATACCCCTCCTCATATACACAGAGATGTACAAGAGTAGGAAAAGTGGATCCACTCTCGTTACAGAAATACGTGTACGTGCAAAAAATGAAATTCCCAGGCATGCAAGGTATACAACTACCTTCGGTAGTACAAAAAAAAATATATAAGTGAACATTGTTTAAAAACTCGGACTGATGGCTACATTTTACGAATACCAAAGCGGAAAATGTTAAGCGCCTCGAAGGAAGAGAAGCTAGAAGAAGACTTTACTGTCGCGAAAAGTGCAGGAATCCTGCTGGAGCCCTGGGGCACTATGACATACTGGATTTTTTGAAAGGTGGGAAAGGATAGTGACTTTTCTATAGGATCTCACCAAGCCTGAGGAGGGGCGTGCCCGCCAAATATCATTAATTTTGTTCACTTGGTGAGTGAATGACTAACGAACAGCTTGGGCCGAGCAGATCCCAGATTGTCATCTATCAGCATACAGATTAGTGGAAAAGGTTGTCAAGCGTGTAACTTCATATTAAAACTTGTAAAGCCCCCTCTCTTTTTTTTCTCTTCTTCTTCTTCTTCTTCTCTCTCCAATTTCGGCCACCACCCTCCATTGCTTGATTTTTTTTTCACCTGACCACTTCCACCTCCATTACACCTCAAGATGCCCCCCACACACCTATCTTTTACTCCTTCCCCTTAGCCCGTAAGATCTCCAAAGACGTTTTCGGGTAAGCCTTACAACTTCTGTACACGGGTTCACCAATGTTGGCAAACTTGTTGGAGTTCGCTGTCAATCAGTTGCCGACAAGATGGCCTTGCATTCCTTCGTTCTCCCCAGCCTCCTCCCGCCCACTCTGGCAAATGCAAACGTTGCTTGCACCACGGAATGTTCAAATTGTCAATTGACTCTTGTTTAAATATTGTGCACAGAAACGGGCATTTATTTAGTTTACCTGCATGCTTTTTTAGCTTACCACTGTTTTAGAAAACTGTTAGAGCTTGCCGATAGCGTTGTGATCTTAGAACTCTCCCCTCTTCTTCTTCTTCTTTTCCTTTAAAAATACTCACAAATTATTCATCTTGAATTTCTATTCAGGATTATTACGGAATCACTGAATGTGGGATTGTACGTTAAGGATGATACTCTAGACGGAGTGACCTGTTTGCTGATAATTCATTGTTGTCCTTATTTAAAAAGATGGATGCTGAAATCCTGTCTTTTCGATTGTTTACATTTAAATTGATAATGGATATGGTATGGGTTCTTTTTGATTGGTTGATAACGGCTGTGACCCAAGATCTGCATGCATTTACAGTACATACTTGTAGTCATGAACATTCGACAAACCAAAAATCTGCTAAGCTTCATCATGATTTAACATTTAAAGGGGGAATTACAACCCTGTCCCTTTCAATGGGTAGATTGGCAAAGACACTTACAGTCAAACAAAAAAAGATTAAATAAAAATAAAAATTGGTTAAAATAGCTTAATAAATCAGCAAGGGGCTTTGCTTGTCATTTTTCATTTTAAAATAGTAATTTTTTTAAAATTAAATTATTATTTGAATTTGTGCACTCACAATTTTCCTATCTCATGCTGCCACCTGCTGGCAGCGTGTGCAAAATAACGGACATTTTTCAAACTTGTATATTAATTTTTTTTAAAATCTACCATTTCAAAGTGAAAAACGACAAGCGGAGGCCCTTGCTGATCCATCAAGCCACCAAAAACAATTCACACCCCTACCCAAACCTCCCTCATTCAACTGTGAGTATCTTAATTCGTAAACCCGACTCATTGAAAAGGATAGGGTTGTGATCCCTCTTAAGTAGAACTTGACGTAACATAGCTACACACACAAATTATTAACACAACTTATTAACTAACCTGCGATCTATTTAATGTATTTTATGGACATTACACTATTCGGGCAATTGCATATATAGATAAACACAGAAATGGAGCCACCATGCATAAGATGGAATTTTGAAATATTTGATGGGCTCCCACCATAAGCATATAACATGTGCATGTATATTCCGTCATTAACTAGCATCAAGTTGCATTTAATCTATACATGCAGTAGAATTATCGTCTACATTGAGACAAAATTTATTATTTTTCATTAGTATACGAGGAAGCCACACGATTTTTACGGTAATTTTAACCTGCGGTTGCATTTATGGACGACCCCAAAGCGTATACAGTAATTGTTTGTTTATCAAGCACTACGAGGGTGCCTGCTTGCTGTATTACATCGAAATTTTTTTTACAATATAGGCGTTGAATATAACGATGTCCAACATCGTTCATCGCGCTTCGGAGAGCGCAATTTCAAGTTTCAATTTCGAAAAAGATAAAAAAAAACGTTCATAAATAACCCATTACCTGGCGGCCCCTCACAGGAGGGCCATAGGCTAACACGTTTTTGCACAATTTTATTTAGGAGAAAAAGGCGGAGTCGCATGCATGTGGTCCAAAATTAATAAACCTTTGCGGCTGGCATTCCTTTTATATAAATTACAATTCTTAACTGCTTTTGGACGCGGAATTTGCTGCGAGGTGTTCTTTACTGCTTTTTCTCGAGATCATTGATTAAGCGCGATGATCAGGGATTAGGATAAGGGGAAATGCCGCCAGTTTTGTTCTTTGCAAATCTTACCTCAGAATTATGTGAAAAAAAAGGCACGGTGGTGCTCTCAATTTGTTGTCATTGTTTGCAGTTAACGACGATTATCTTGCCTCTTTTTTTATATTTTTTCCTGAAAATAAATTAGTGTAATCTGGGGAAGGTCCTATACTGAGCATCTTCATTCGTGTTGGAGGGATTTAAAAACATAAGACTCGTTCATCAGTCGGTGATATTCTAGTCACGACGGGGTTTTGGCTTTTGGCAAATGTTTCTGGCACGCCAGGTATGTTGCTATGCCCTTAGCACATTGACCAAGGCTTTACCGACGCTAAAGCTTGAAGAGGGGGAAACAATAACCACCGCGTATACCATTTTAATAGCTTTTTTATCATTTCAATCATAACTTAAACGGCATATATGAAAATTTAAATTTCATGCCCAACTATAAAAGTATGGAGCAATAACACGATCCAGTATGTATTTACATATATTTATTGTATATAAGGCTCATCTTTATGGGAGGCCAGCCTTCCTATTGCCCTGTGGAATGCAATGCAGCGTGTCTGGTATGCTAATATAAAGAAGAGAAGAAAAAAAAATGGTTTGTTTATTTAATAAAAATGCAAAGTGGGAACCTAAAGCAAGTTAATTACACCTTTGTGCTGCTAATATTGTCCGTTATCTTTTAACGAGAAATTATAACGGCCGAATCAAATACGTGTTTTGTCTTGTGGAAAGTAGACTAAGTGTATACTTTCATTTGTTAATTATCATTGTCATTAACCTGAACAAATGATAAGAGGTAAGCTGAGAAAATGTTTCCTTAAAACACGTGAAAATGAAAGTTTTTCTTATTTGCAAACACGCAAAACGTGTACACATTTAGTTAGTTGTGATTATCTAACCATAAGCTGTTCAGAAATGTGTGCCAATGATTATTGTCAAAACAGTTTAACATCCCTATATTATCAATTTATATGCAAATAAATTGATAATATAGGGATGTTAAACTGTTTTGACAATGATCATTGGCACACATTTCTGAACAGCTTAAAAATAATTTAAAAAAAATAAATAAATTGGGATAGTTTCACTGATTGGTCACAGATAATCTGAACCTAATTAGCATAATGTGTGTCTCGATTTCTAAAATTTCCAAACGACGTCATCCATAGTTAAGAAACAAAAATACACACAATAAAAATAAAAATCCTATAGTTAAAGTTTCTCTGCAGCAGTGTAATAATTCCGTATACATAGCTACATTAACATTAGTCTGCATTATAGCAACATATCAAATTATAAAATATAAGTATAACTTTTGAAATATATTTTGCAAAACTGATTATTTGAAAGTTAATCTGATTAGTTTATGGTACCCAAAAATTCAAAATTGCCTATAAAAACATGTGGCCATTTTCAATTACTCTACACTTTTCAAGAAACATGAAATATGTAACTATACAACTCAGGATTACAGCACCCCTTGTATGTGCCTGGTTTTTTTCACATTAGTGTGTTACTGACCACTATGTTTAAATTCTCATAGTTTTTCTTGTGTTTTGAATTCACTGAGGTTTTACATGCCTCCCAAGTTGCCCAAGACCACCATTGTCATTGTTTTGTCTTTGTGAGGCATGTTTACAAATCTGGAACATTAACATGTAAATTTACAACTTCCTGTTATGTGTCTAGATATCTCAGTCACCCAGGCGATAATATACCTGCTGCGTCGTGAAAACAGCCAGAATAAAATGTTTAAAAAAAACCTGTTGAAAATGTATGGATACAACATCGCAAATTGATCCGTCATCATTGGCCTTCTGGATTTTAATACAATGTCCAGATCATGAGCCTCGGCTTTAGGTCGGCATCTTGCAGCGCTAGGTACATATAAATAATGCCCGAGTGTTTGGTTTGGGCCACACCACTTTGCTCAACTGACGTAGGTCAATAATGCATGCTTTTGCCAGCAAATGTCTTTGGCGCCATACCCACTGTGTAGACTAGCTGCACTTTACTTAAATTGACCGCCCACCATCTTAGCATTGTCATCAACACCCAACTAGTTAAGATTAAATCGGGTAATAGACAAGTCCTATCACTGTTTCGTGATTCATTGGCCCTGATATCTGCAGATACATGAATGGAGGTTAAAAACCTGTGTTTCTCTTGACCTCCATCCATTATACACGCCAACATTATGGCCATAAAATGCAAGGATTTGTTAAATGGATGTATATCTATTTCACTACCAAGCGATGTTATTATGATGCCACGTAAGCCTAGGTGGGCAGAACAAATTTTAATTAAAATCTATTAAACGGACATTGACGAAGCATTTGTTACGAAGCTTTAGGCTCACACTCTGTATATATAGTCTTATCTGTTTTCATAATAAAATTGCCCCCTTGTTCCACCATAAATTTCCGGTTTAATATAAAACTAATTGCTTTACACCGCGCGTCTTATTTAATGATGCTTTACTGAATTAATTGCATTTAAGAAAAAAAAAATTATGGGAAAAATCATGTAAATTAGATTTTATCGAAACATACAGACTAATGTTAAAGTAGCTACATATGTATACGGAATTTATTACACTGCTGCAGAGAAACTAACTATTTTTATTGTGTGTATTTTTGTTTCTTAACTATGGATGACATCGTTTGGAAATTTTAGAAATCGTGACACACATTATGCTAATTTGGTTCAGATCATCTGTGACCAATCAGTGAAACTATCCCAAATTGTTTTTTTTTTTTAGTTAAATCTTAGTTGACTTCACGTCAAAAGGTACTTTATCGAGATTTGTGTTCGGCAATCAAGCCCTTAAATTCGGCAATTTCATTTTCAATTTCAACATTTTTCTCTTTTTCTGACCGAACTTTCCACTGAGGCTTTGTCCTAATTGAAACTGACGCGTCCGTCACGTGGACGAAACTCTATGCCGTTTTGAGAGGAAATTCTTAGGCAATTTTACAGATGCTTGCACCCTGACGACTTTGAAATGATTTTACACGGGGCCACCCTGGTGCTCAGTAAGTCGTTTCATTTTGATTATTTAAATATAAGAAAGGCAGCTGCTTGAACGAGCACGGACTGAAGCACCCTGGATCAACACTGGTACGCCTTGGAAAGGGTGAGCAGTTGTCCTTTTATTGGGGGCCGTACCCCTTGAACCTTCGAGGAACATGCTAGCAAATTTGAGTAGACAAGCTGATCTTCTCCGATTATTTATGTTAAAATCAACCTAGCATGAACGACAACCTAATTAAACGTAATCAAGTGTAAGAAGATCGCGTGCTATTGGGCATGGCCATACCCCATTAACGTATCCCCTTACTGACATAGTCCTCATTGAATTCTTAATTCCTAATGCATTATTTATATTTCAAACGCGTCGCATTTTGCTGGCTCTATTTCCTGTATCTGGGTGGATATCAAATTTAGATGCAGCCATAATGACAAGAGAGGTCGCCAGTCATTCTGTTATAAGAGCCTAAAATGCATATGTATGTATGTGACCGATAACAAAAACGTAATGTATTTACAAATGGTATTGCCTGTTCTAAAGGCAGCATCTTTTATTAACATGTTGGCTTTTCAAACTTACGACATGTTGTCATGTAAGTACTTTAGACTAAGCAAGATGGGGATCGGACAAAAATAGGTTTCACATAAAATATTTAAATTTTTAGTGCATGAAATTTTGTAGTGAATTCATCCCACAAAGCACAAACTAGTTTGTCATTGTTGGTTGGTCCATGCAAGTTTTATTAATGCAAAAAAAAAAAACTTGGTTTAGGCGTTGACTCTCGAATTTAAAAGCAAATATTGTTGGAGGCATATTCATTTGTGTTTGAAGTGGGCAGAAGGGAGCAGTTTTGAGAGCTTATTCAGTAAAGTTCAGAGGCATTCAAGTTATTACATGCGAAGTGTTTTTTTCTTTCTTGCAAATTGCACTGCTAAATATCACACCAGGGCAATAGATGAGAAGCGTTAAACGGCTTCTTGTATAGATATTTGGTATAACGACATGAATTTGACTAAACATACAAGCTGTTCTGGCTTTTTAAAAAAAAACCAGAACAAGCAGGTTATGCATGTTTAGCTATAGCTAACATTTCAACTACATTGTGTGTTGTTGATGTTGCTTGCCCACATGTTTACGTTTGTGTGCATTTACACAATTTTTCTGATAGTGAATGACGGAAATGACATTAGGATGGCTGTTATCATCATTATCATTTTCAACATATTAAGAGGACACTGTTTTACATTTTAATCACAGGTATACAAACCATTTTGTAATATTAAAAAATTTGGCTTTTGAATTTTATAAATTATTTAATGTACATCGAAACAATTTAATTATTTATAAATTACTCGGTGTACTAAAACATAAAGTGATAGACTTATCAAACACATTGCATTCTGCACTTTGATGTTACATTTTCATTGTCTACAGCTGCATGATGAAGTTTTTTTTGTTTTTTTGACAAAAACATTGGCAGGGGATTTTGATTCTAATAGAGGTTCTGCTATTAATTTAGAAACAACGTATGTTTGCTTTTTCTGGTTTCCTTTTTTTTTTATTAAAATCGCATGTGGCGCAATAATTTATGTGCAAGCATGCCTATAGGCCTGCAGAACATGCACCTGTCAACAGATCATTACGAAAATATGCTGGTTCATATATGGCCTGGAAATGTATAAACCGCACTCATCCACCATGAATGGTTAAGGAATTTCATCTTCAGGTGAACTAAGCCAGAGGACTTGTGTAAATAAATAATCTATTCTCGGTATAAAAAAAAATCTCGAGTGTTCATTTGTGTAGTGTGGGTTGTCTGTATATACCATCAAGCTAAACATGTAAGGAATGGAATGTCGATCTTCAAATTAAATTTCACCTGGATTCGTTAAGGGTGCAGAAGCATCTGACATAGATCAACAAATATAAAGGTTTTCAAAGGTCATATTACCATACTATATTATGCGTGCAACTTAACGTTATTTTTGTGGTAACCGAATATAGCATCCCAAATGTTGCATGGAAAAAATAATAATTATATATAAAAGTAATATACAAGTTTGTTAGTAAATCCGCGTATTTCAAGTTTTGTTTTTAGCACTTCGATCTTATTTCCAACGACCATATGTAGGTAAGCTTACTTGCACCCTTCAGATATTGACTTTGGGGTAATGGCCCTTATACCTTTGTGGTGTGTTCTTAGGCCATGTCTAATTTCCGCTGTTTGAAGGTATTTCGGTGCTAATGGACACGTTTGTCAAATCTTCGCCTTTTACTGCTCTGGCAAACAGCTAAATCCAATAAAAGTTTATTATTTGTCGTGTTTTCGACAGAATGGAAGACCCAAGTTAAATGGTATTTGGCAAACATAGTCCGACATACATATAAGGATTGATTGGGTACCATGTATATTTGCTTATGCCCGTGGCCATAAGGACCATTTGGAGCTTTGTGGCTAGGGTTTAGAGTTGTGTATACTTAGATGTTTAAATCAAAGACAATAGTTTCCCTTATGGAAAAAAACTTGGTTGTATTTGTAACAAATATAACGAATTTGCAATCATTTAGAGTTGTAGATTGGTTGCAGGTCTTATTTGCCATTATTAGTAACCTCAGATCATTAGTTTATTATCAGTTTTTCACTTTGTAATCACTTTGCATTAGTTTACAACCAATTTTTTTTCTTCCATAAGGGCCATGCACTGTCAATGAAAGTGGCATTCTATAACTTTATTTTAGGACATGGCAGCAGTTTGCTTCAGTTGACCATTCGCGTTAATCATGATGGATCTAACATACATTAATGCGTTATATCTAGTGTATTCTTTAAGGTGCAGGGGAAAGGTAACAGGTGAACATGAATTTGATGGCAACAAGTTGCCAAAGGCGTTGCTTCGCAATGAATTCTGGTGCTGAAAACCTTGTTTGTAAGAACCTCGTCTACTGGTTACCAGTACGCGTTGTTTGGTCAACTGCAAAACAGAAAAAAAGCTGCACGCACCAATACCGTGGCAGCTAATCTATTGTAATTTTTTCGGTTCGTTGTGCGTTTCGCCCCTTGGATGTGCTCCGTCTACTTTTGTGCCACACCTCATCATCACGTCTGTCGGCTCTTGCAATGCCTTGTTACTCATTATCCAATGCCGCGAGATTCTTCGAATCTTGTCAGGTGGGGGGAATTTCCCTTTGCACAGCCAAGGCTGTGACGTCACTACTCGAATTGCCAAATCAGTGCTGACAACTTTCACACCCATTATGCCATTCGTTCTCGGCTTACTCTCTCTACTTATTTAAAAGCAATGAAAAATGAGACTAATACTATGGTCTGCATACAAAAAAGGAAATGCCTTTTAATTTTGGAATTATCACAGGCTATTATAGACCTACTTAAGAAATTTTCCGCCGATTTTTTTAATTCGCAGAATGGGCTTGGAGATTTAACAACTGTTATGTGCTGCTTTGGCAACTAACGTTATTAGGTGAGAAAATTCTGGATAGTTGGACTACTGGAGTCGTTTATTAATACAAGAAACTATGCTTAAATGCGTTAATATGACCAACTGCTTAAAGGGATTATGTTTATCATTGTGATCCCATTATACTGTATTTGCTTTTCAAGCATTTAAGATCCAATCCCACTTCCAAAATTCAAAATGTTAATAAGGTATTATATACTTTTGGTTCTTCTATTAATAAAAATACTTTTTCTGGAAAAAGCTATAGCAACAGTTCAAGAATGCCACTTATTACAAATGTAATGCTATGTTCTGCACTAAAATATTAGGGGATGTTTTTATTATTATAAAGAAGAAAAAAAAATGGGAAAATTGTTTACTACATGCACTATTACAGGTAGCATACATACCATTAGTAAAATATAAAAATACAACCGAATATGACATAGGCGTTGACTGCAACATTTTTTTTCTTTCAAATTGGGTTGAATTGAGTGAAAGGAAGTAGGAGGAGGTGGATGAGCAAGAAGACGGTACTATAGAATTTAATTAATTTAAAATTTAATGCACTCTAAATATTTTTGGCCGCAAATTACTTTGTGGAGTCGATTAGGCCCACTTGTTTCTCTTGTTAAAGAATTCTTGTGAATTTTTTTTTTCCTATTTAAAATAGCTTTGCTGTTTGTAATATTTTAACAGAAACAAGCGAGGGAGATGAATGGAGTCCACTGGAATTTCATGACTGGCAAACTTTTGGTTAATTATATTCCGCAGTGTGTATGCGATGAAGCTTTACAGGTTCTTTTACCCCTGTCTTCGCTACATCGCGTCTAATTAATTTCCTGTCATTCGGTTATCCCTTGTAAGCAGTTTCATGCCATACCATTATTGGCATTCCGTATAAATGAGCTTCAACTATCTTTTCACTTTTTGTTGAAAAACCAATAATACCGCTACCTAAAACCAGCCCTTGTCACATAGGAATGTCCCATGAAAACTTGGAATCACCATTCCTCCCCTCCCTCCTGTACTTTGAAGGCTGTAAAATACATCTTTTTAATGTCGACAAGTACAGAGATTCTTGAAGACATAATACTCTCGTATCATAAAGCATATTCAATCTGTTTCTGGAAATCTAAAACAAAGGGTGACCATTCAAATAAACTCATTTGGAGATTGTTCTGAAGACTGCTAAGCATCACATCATGTTAAATTTCCCTTTGAACTAAATATGAATAATCATATGGAAAGTAAACCAGTTTCCTGCTGGAATGCCATGGAAATACGATTACTGTAGCCTTTAAAGATAATGTTTAATATTATAGCATAATTGTTAGGCGAATCGTGATGAAAAATTTGAATTTAAAAACACGTTATTGACTTAGGATATATATATATTTTGACGACATCATGCACACTTAAGCTAAAGTTTTCTTAGTTTTGGTATCTGAACATAAGCCCAAGATGACAAAAGCTCAGTATAATTTCACTACCATAAAAGGTTATTGGGTAGTTTAGGTTAGGTTAGAGAGGGTCAGGTTTTTTTTGCCTTTAGAACTTTTTTTCCATAAACCATTGGTTTTGAAATAGAGATTAACACATCCTTCAAAATTCTGAACTAAGCATGTTGAGTGATATAACTGAAACAGCAGTTTGTGACAAAATGCTGACAATACCCGAATAGCAGACCATCTACACTCTCATTGATTTTTCATACATTTTCTCTACATCCCATGCGTCAGAAATAGGTGAGAAAAAAAAACTTTTTTGGATGTGGGTTTGAGCGCTTGTCTGTTATCTCGTTAGCTCTATACTTTCCTCTCCTTGTTATCAAAGATGAGTGTGTGTTTCGTGTATCTTACCCAAAGCGATGCATGGCTATTTGGAAAATTATCGCCTGTGTGGTACATTTCTACTTGCACGTAGACAGATCTTGATTGTCAGAAATAACAGGTTAATGGGGTAGTTTATTGAATGAAGGTGTCCTTTATTTACTCCTCCCGTCAGCTCAATAAATTACTGAGTGGCCACCTGCTTAGCTTAGCCTCTTCAGCAAGCCGTGAGTTAATAAGAAATTTGTACCTGAAAGAAGAAATGATAACTTATACAAGTATTACCGAGCGTGGTATTATACATTTTTTTTGTTTATATTCTTCCCTTTTCTCATCTTCTTCCCTTTTGCCGAACATGCCACGGGCGCTCGTGTAAAGCCTCGGTGTGCCCATAGGGGTTTCACGCGGCCCATTTTTCCATGGGCAAAAAAAGTAGCTAAATTATAGAGCTCAACGTTTGCCTTAGTAATTCTCGTTAGCCGTGAGGATAGGAGATAGCGGCTTCCATCACGTCTGTTCTTAGATGATGATACATTATGGACATGTGAACGAGCAAAGGTGTTGCGTTATGCTCGTTCGCCTTAAAATAATACTAGCTTAGTGCTAGGAGGAACTAAATATACACGCACTTTTCAAGTTAGGAGAGGAGGCTGCGGTGATATAAATAAAGCCCGCCCTGGTATGTTTAGTGAAATATGACGTGTTTGAGAGCTAAGGTTGTAATCCATAGAACTGCATAGAAAAAAAATTGCTGGTTTTATATCCCCCTCTCCAATGATCAACTTGATTGTTGCACCTTCGTATCTGCACTCCTCATCGCAAATCATTGAACTATGAACATTCTTGTATATATTTAATCCCTCCATTACATCTGCCATAACCTCGGTTTTTTTTGTTAACAAAGCGTGGCTAGTTTGTAGAGCTTTTTAATGGCTATTTCAATAGGAAAATCTCAAAACTTGGGTGAGCAACCTGAACAAAGATGTGAAGATTTGTTAAGTTAACAAAAATGTTATGATACTAGTTGGATGTATAAATTTGTTTGCAATTAGGAATTATGAAGATATGGATTTGTACATTTATTTCATGGTGGCTAAGGCTTAATTGGAAATATTTGACTCCGATATGATATGTATTTCCATGTTTTGTATAAGGGAAGCTATAAAATGTTTCCTTCATTATGAGAAATTTTCAAATCGCAAGTAAAAATACTGATAAATACAATATAGCACCTCTGATTTGACAATAAAAACTTCAGTTACAAATTTTCAACCATTTTTTTAAAAAAACGTGTAAGTAGCTTTCAGGTCAAATTGTTACTAAACTCCATCACTGATGGGCAAGGCCGTTTATGTGATCACATTTCAGGGATGGATATCACATTTCGGGGGGGAAGGGGGAATATGATCCGAAAATCACGGAAAATTGGCCGATTCGGATTGAAAATTGACGGAATCGGGTTGAAATTGGTATTTTTTTTGGATTTAGGGGGGATCTATCCCCAATATCCCTCCCATATATACGGCCTTGCTGATGGGTTTGAATACATTTTGTTATGAGTTCATATAGTTAAACCTATACAATCCGTGAAGGACATCTGCTGAAAGTATTTCTATTAATTTGAGAAGAGGGGGTTTCAGACAGTCAGTAACAAATCTCTAAGGGATAATACATCATCGCTCGTTAAGCTTATTTAATGACAATCAACTCAATTGGTGGCAACTAGCTTCACTTCTGTCACGGGTAATTACATTTATTTCATTCAGCTTCTTTGATTTCTACTACTCGTATAATGGTTTATATATTTTTTTTGCAGTATAGTTTTTTTTGTTGTTGATGAGATTATATTTTTCCTACAAATGGGGAACAAAATAGTTGAAGATGGCTGCCTATGGCTTTTCCCATAGGCCATTGAAGAACAATGCATTTTCTTCAAAAAAGTACTTTCACAAAAACTTTAAAATAAATGATAGTGCCAAAGAGACCGATTTCTAAGATTCATTCTGTGGAAAAGCGAAAAAAAATCGCGAAAAGTACTCTTTTCTGAGGAAGATAACTTTGTTGTCGTGTGGAGTACCAGACTACAATTGAGTTTAATATTTCTAAACTAAAATATCATCACCCAAGAGGTTTTACAAATTAGATTATTTCATATTATGACGTTTATTTCAACTGACGGTAACCTTAAGCCTTGTTCGCACAGTCTCCTAAATATTCTCTTAGCTAAGAGAGTCACCTAAACGGCAGTTAGGAGAGTAGC
>JAQGAE010001643.1:0-21775 GCA_034696685.1 Julus scandinavius
GAGTTTCAATGGTTGCAATATTGAATGGTCCAATTTCAAAACACCCTTCGAAATAATAATTGGATGAATGGTTCAGTTTTTTTAAATCCAATTGTTTCTTTCACCAGGGTAACATAGCTAAATGAAGCTAAAATATGAGTAAATTATTTTAGAACAATTTTAACTGAACGATTTCAGCATGAAAGATGAAAATCACATTAAAGAATCATATCAAAGTTGCAACACATTTACACATTCAGTGTACAATGATAAAGACTAGTTATTATAATTTTTTTTGCATATTTTTGTCTAATTCATTAAGTGTCTCACTTTACCCCAGGAGTGAGGTAAAATTTGATATTCCACAAACAATTTTCAAACGATACAATTTTTTAATAGATTTGATAAAATATGCTTCGTAAAATTTTCATACACAACCAGTTAATTAAACCACATAGAGTGAGCAAAAAAGTAATAACACACCTAATGAAAACTTTGTTTTTTTAAATAAACCAACACTTTGTGTAACAATTAGTTTGAGAATATTACTGGAACATTTATATGGCTGATGTGATGATCCCCCTAAGTTATTGTCCTACGCATGATAGGAATGCAAGCGGTATATGTGGTATAAGCAGGAAAACTGTAATTGTGTAACATGATGTAATTAGAATTTACGAGAAGGATATGCATTCCTGCTGCCCAGGTTGCCACTAGGGTTGGGTGGAAATATGATATAAAAAGGAACCTGGGCCAGCAGGAAAGTAGTACAGTTTCTGGGGCCTGACCAAGCTGGTCAGCCTCGCTTTTAGTTTATGTAATATATACGGTTTTGTTCCTTTGAAGTCGCGCGAGTAAGCGGGCATCCCTCAACATTGTTTTTTTATATAATAAGTTTTTGTAATTAAAATAATTTGAATTCTTCATCGTGTCGCAGTTGCTCTCTGTGTTGGAAAACCGCGAAGGGAGCATAACACCCTCGCATGGTGGAGGTTGGGTTTTTTCGGGTTATTGCCTGACAGTCCCCATACATAGTTTCGCACTGAATACATCATGAATATCAGTGGGGGAGCCAAAGGTATGCTGACATGTGCACGAGCAAATGAAAATATTGTGACTAATTTGGGTACGCGTGATCAGCTACCTAACCCTAGTGGTTTGGTGGCCCAGTCTATGCCGTTGACCGAAAAAGGGTGTGAGATGTTAATGGACCACCCCACCTAATGGCAGTTGGCACTGCAGGCCTAGGGGGTCGGCCAGTGAACTTTTGGCTTAAGCAAGCCATGTCATTTATGGGCACCATATGCAGCGTCCTCCTGGAATGGGGGCACTTGAAGACCCCGATGTGACAATTGACATGCCAAATAATATGGAGAGAATGCGGTTCGTTGAGCAACCTCGACCCGTGTGCCTTATGCCAGTGTTAAATGAATCTTCGTGCTCCTGGACCTATGTCTGACGGTGTGGGTGATGTTGCTGATTTTCTGGATGCCTTTGAGGGCATGGTCCAGGCCGAAGAATTGCAATTAGGATGGGTATTTACGACGTTTGCGGGGCCATTTGACAGGCCAAGCAGCTAAGTGGTTTTCCACATGTTCTCAACAGTTATTGCGATTGCCGTGGCAGCAATTGGTAGTTCAGTTGCAGCTGGTTTTTTTTAGCTCGACTACATATAGTCCTTGGTTGTTAGAGCAGTATATTTCAAGAAAACAAGGAATCAATGAGTCCGTGCGCAGTTATTTAATCGAAATGTCGTCGATGGCCAATTCACTAAATCCAGGGACACCACCCAGTGATATTATACAGATTATCCTGGCAGGATTATTATCTTTTTATCACTTGGCCCTGGTGGGCAGGCGATTTGCTATTTTGGAGAATTTGTGGGTGGTTCTCATTGATCTGGAGGAGTCTTATCACAGGGCTATCACAGGTGGTATGTTGGTCATGTTCAGGATTGGGCCAGTACCGTCAAAACTGTCCAAAAAAAAGAATGCCGTGGAATGGCGAAGCATCAGTTAATGACCCGGATGGGGTCCAGCCGTTACCCTCTGCAGTTGATGGGGATTTGGTAATTTTGCCGATGTCAGCTATACATGTAGCACGAGTACCACATAGTCAGGATGCCTATTGGGATGAGTGGGCCACTTCACCGACGGTGATGTTAACCATTGGGGAACGTTCCTCTGCGATGATAGAAAGTGGTGCGGTTTTGTCGGTCTTATCGTTTGATTTAATGTCTAATTATAAGCTGTATTTGTTGCCTGACTGACCATTGCGCCGTCTATATGATGTGTCACAACAGGACATACATTTTTTGGGCGAGACTGAGGCCAAGGTTGTTGTTGGAGGACGTAAATGCGCTCATCGTTTTAGGGTGCTGCAGCAGCCAAAGCAAGTGGCCTTTTTGGGCTGGGACTTCTGTCATTGTACAGGGCTGGTGGCTTTGCCAGTTTCACAGACTTTCTGCTATCAGGATGCGCCAGGCGAGCAATTTCCGTTCGCTCGAAGTGAAATCACGGTCGCCCAGGAACGAGTGGATGCACCGGAGCAGGTAATACCATTGCAGGAGGAAAAATAGTCTCCAGAGCAGAGAGGGGATAGACTGTCGCAACTCCCTGTGCGTCTGCTACAACCGGTGACGTTGGCCCCCACTGTTCGGAGTCTATGTTTATGTGTCCTTCCAGAGCAAACCCGGAAAGGTGACATTGTGTTAGTGGAGGCCCTCCAATTAGAGAAAGCTTCTGTGCCCGTGACACGTGGAATTATTATCTATTGATGAAAATCGTTGTTGCTTTTTCAGATGGCAAATTTAACGGCAGAGGCTTTAACATTGGAGGAGGGCGAATTAGTGGCTTCTCTTTCTGCACTGAAGGAACCTGAGTTGGTGTCTGTGATTGGGGCGGAGGATACTGGATTTGTTATGGGGGATCTAAAGGGTTAACTGATGACTTGTTGTTAGATTTGCTTTTGAACCTGGGCCCCACCCTTTCAAAGGCCCAGTGAAGGGAATTAAGGCATTTGCTGATTGGGTTTTGAAGGGCTTTTGCTTTGTCTGTGCATGAGTTGGGATTGAGTAAATTGCCACCCCATTCTGTTGATACTAGAAATAACCCTCCGGTTTATGTGGTTCCTAGGCGGTCATCCCCTAACGTTCAGGAGATTGTTTAACAGGAATTGGTCGAAATGTTGCGTCAGGGAGTGGTTACCCCTAGTAAGAGTTGGTATTCTAGTCCCGTAGTATTAGTAAAGAAGAAGGATGGTTCAGTTAGGTTTTGTGTTGATTATCGGAAGTTAAATCAAAGTACTATTGTGGATAGTTACCCACTGCCTAGAATTGATGATGCATTGGATGCTATGCAGGGCTCGGCATGGTTTGCAACTCTTGATATGATGTCTGGATACTGGCAGGTGCTGATGAAAAGTAGGGATCAGGAGAAGACTGCCTTCTCCTGTTCAGAAGGTCATTATGAATTTACCCGGATGCATTTTGGTCTTTGCAATGCGCCTGCTACAATGCAGCATGGGTTGAATCAGGTTTTTTCCAATTAAAATGGGAAGCCTGTTTGGTTTACCTGGTCGAATAATAGTTTTTGCCACTACATTTTTATTATTTTTGGAGAGGCTGACTGCAGTATTTGACTTGTTAACATCACAAAAAATCTGATTAAAGCCCTCAAATGGTTTTTTGGGTTCGAGCAGGTTCGATATTTGGGCCATACCGTGAGTGCCCAGAGGGTTGCCCCCGACCCCGATAAGATTATTGCAGCAAAAAGTTTTCCGAGGCCCGAAACATAAAAAAATGAAGTTTTTTGGGGTTGTGCGGTTATTACCGTAGGTTTGTGGAAGGTTTTGCAACTATTGCTAGGCCGCTATTTGATCTTACCCGTGAGAATGTACATTTTATATGGTCATCGTTATGTGAGGATAGTTTCATTTGGTTAAAGGATGCTTTGTGTACGGCCCCGACCCTGGCAATGTTTGTCCCAAGGGCCCCGTTGAGGTTGCATACAGATGCTTCATGAGTGGGGATGGGTGCCATTTTGTACCAGGGTAATAAAATAGACCAGCGAGTTCTGGCGTATGCCAGTCGCTCGCTGTTGCCAGCAGAGACCCGCTACACCATGACCAAGTTAGAGCCCCTGGCGATTGTGTAGGCAGCTGAAAATTTAGACATTACCTTTTTTTAAATAAGGTGACAATTGTCACCGATCACCATGTCTTATGTTATCTTCGATCCTTGAAAAATCCGTCCAACCGGCTGGGTGGCTGGGCAGCTAGGATGGAGGAATTCATTTATGAGGTTAAATATTAAAAAACGACCTTTATGTGGATGTGAATTGTCTGAGTAGATATCCGGTGCCTGAATTGGTTAATGGTCCAGCCATTGAGGATGATGCATATATATTGTGACGATACACGATCGCGTTGTTTCGATGATCAAAAGAGCCGGACACAAGATACAACTAAGAAAACTATTTTAATTTCCACTGGTGAGAGTTCACATAACAAAAAGCCCGCAAGCGGCATCTTGCTAGCCCCGAAAACCCACTCACACGAGCCCGAGCTCGTGCGCACGACCAAAAGCGGAGGTGACCATCTCGGTCCACCTCCTAACCCGGACTCCCCTCTCTGCCACCTCAAGCTTTCCAGCAAACCTTGTATGGAATGCTGGTCAGCTCGGGGCAACAGAGAAGGTTACATCATTTGCATAACTTCAACACATCGGCCGCTCATTCGCATACCGAACTCCTCACCTCCGACCCCCAAGGTCATCACAATCTTTTGCAGACTCAGGTGGATATGTCTTGGAAAAGGATGACCATTCGTTAAATGCATTACATAATCAGGCGACGAGCAGGTCGGTTACCCCGAGGGGCTATGTAATTTTGGTAGGTACTTTGTATTTTTTTCACCTATCAGAGCCTCCACGATTGTTGTTAGTGGTGCCCAAGCATTTGCTAGAGGATATTATCCGCCAGTGTCATGATCATCCATTGGTAGGTCATTTTTGGTGTACTAAGACCATGGCCCTGCTAACTAGGGCATATTATTGGCCCTATATAAAAGTTACGGTAAGTCGTTACTTAGGCTCTTGCCCTCAGTGTCAATTTAATAAGATACCTAAGACCTTGGCCCCGGGATTATTGCAGCGTATTTCTGTTGAGGAGCCGGCGGTAAAGTGGGGTTTCGACTTTGCTGGCCCTTTTTCCCAATCCGCGGGGTGGGCGGCCACCGAGCATTCGTTGCGAACAGTGTTTGCAAGCGTCCGCAATGCGATGCGCGGTCGGTGTAAACAATCGCCCACGCCGAACAGCGTTTGCGAACCCTGTTCAAGAACGTTCTCGGGAGTCCCGCTCGAAGTTGGTAAACTGACGAATGCTCAAATGGAGTTAGTGTTCGTTGCTCGTCCAGTGTGAATGGAGAACTCGAGCAGATGGTTTTAGCGTTTCGCCTGAAGATTTTGCGGAGTTTTTTCGTTAGTTTTACGGGATTTTTGTATATTTTTTTGCGTTTTTTTTGCTTTTTGTGGGTATTGCGTGTTTTTTTGTAACATGGAGTAAAACCCTGAAAAATGCCTTGAGCTGATAGGGATAACCCGGAAGCCATGTTGAATGCTCGAGAACACGTGCTCGCAAACCGTGCTCAGGCAGTGTAAACGTGAGCCCATCCAGCATATTCGCAAACATTTGCGAACGTTCGCGAACAATGCTCGGCTGGTGGCAAGGTACCTTAAGAAGCCTAGTAGCAGACGACTGCAGTTTAAAATGTTCCTTGCAATTGGCGCCTAACGTAGGGCACAATCCTTGTGTCATTATCCAAACTAGGTTGGTTTCTTCTCATCAATTCGTTAAAAGGACTCTTCAGTGTGGATTTTCTTCGGAAGGCATCCTATGTTCCATATTTTTGTTGTTGGACTTCCTTCACACTGTTGCTGCTCTGGAAAAGCACCGTTTTCGTTAAGTCAGAAAATTCCTTTTTTTTGGACTTTCTTGCTTTTCTCTTTCTTCTCTCTTTTGCATACAGGGGGCACTTTTTGCCGCTGTCCGTAGAGCTGCACACGCATATAGATTCGTCTTTGATGCGCTTTTTTGGCACTCGTGGGCCAGAGCTAGACGCAGAAAAGCACCCAGTCCCTGGCAATGCTTTAATACTTTCAGAGTATTACCCATTCTTCGTTATTGCGGGTTTTTTTGAGTTTTCTGTTGTAAATCCGTCACCATAAACTCAACTTTTTACATTTTTACATGCATTCTACCTTGATTCTGTGTGAATCAGGTTTCCATTTGCATTAAACTTCACTCCTGTGCATGAATCTTGGTTTTTCTCTGTTGGACCAAGTTCTCTTTTGATCTTTCTGATCCTTTTGAATCATGGCAGACTCTGATTCTAGTTCTGGGGTCCCAGTAGTAGTGGAAGTAGCAAATGTAGAGCTGCCACAAGTTAGCCAGTTAGGGTTACTTCTGGTAAAAACTATCTTTTCACTGAAGCTAATGTCAGTTTTACGGATACCATTCAGTGTATGCAGGATACCTTCCAGCATAATCTCGCTGAGTCCGCTGCACAATATGCACGGACAATTCAGGAATACCAGCAGGCTAATGTAGCTTTAGCTACAGCCGTAGAACAGTTGCAACGTAGACTAAATACACCTTCGTTGAATACTTGCACTGCTCTTAACTTGGTGATTAATACGCCAGTGGGAGTGGCAGGTCCAAGTACTGCTCAGCTTCTATCTTATACACGAACTTCGCAGTATCCTTCTCCGAGTGAGTTGTCTCGAACTCCTTCCATCCCGTCAGTAGGGGTCCCTCGGTTCAGAAGCTTGTCACTACGTATGCTTGGCAGTCCATTAGATAGGTTGTCGGGGCCTTCCGTAGACACCGGTTATCACCCATCAGGACATTTTAAAGAATCTAGTCCAGCCCCAGTCATGCGGCTCATGGGCCATACTGATAAATTTACAGGCACTGGACCAGAAGAATGCGAAATTTGGATTACTTTAGTCGAGAATCTTATGTCAGATCTCGGGATAGCAGAAAAGGAATTTATGACCCTTATTAGGCATTTAATGCAAGGTGAACCCAGGGTCTGGTGGCATTCCTGCATGAAGAGCTTGTGAACTTGGAAGGCTGCCCGTCAAGCCATTGAGCACCGCTATGGTCACTTGAAAACAGATTTTGCCACTTGGCCCCGCATACTGGCGGCTGGCCAACGTTATAGGCAAAGCGTCTCTGATTACATGTCCCAGATGTCCAACGTGTTCGAAGACTTAGATGAGAAGGCCTACGAGAGAATGCGGATGAACGTCATTTACAGCGGTTTTCATCCAAAGATGAGAGGTGAGATTAATCCTGCCAAATATAAAACATCGGAGGAAATGCTGGATTCTGTCCGAGAAAAAGAACAGAGATTGATACACGGATGGCAATGGCCTGTTAAGGACCCGTCATCTGGACTAGGAACCCATGACAATGTCATGGATGGTTTGTCCAGGGACAAGGACAAACATTTATAAAAGAGCAATCACTCTCATCAGACATCTAATCCTCCTGAGCGGAAAGACAGACAAAACTAGGTCTCCTGATAAAAATCAGCGTAAAGACCGTCGACAGTTTAGACGACATAGCCGTTCTGAAAATAAGAATGAAGCGACGAATTTGCCGCAAGATTCCAAACCGACCATTCCTAGTAATCAGTTTGAGAGGCGGTCAGTTAACCAGGATCGAGAGAAATCCAGTAATCTTCGATGTTATGTCTGTAGGGAGGTTGGCAGTACTGTGAAAACTTGTTCTAATAAATGTTATCTGAAAAGAAGTTCTGATGGTTAACCAGACTTCACTTCAACAACCTACTTCACTAGTGAAGAAGAAGGGCTCTATTCACAACTTGTGGTTGTGAACTGTCAAATAGAAGGTATTTCCGTTGAAGGACTTCTGGACAGTGGCTCTAACACCACTTTGGGTGGTTATAGACTTCTTCACATGTTGCGTACCAAGGGCATTGAATTGAAAAGTGATAAACGTCAGATTCAGATGGCAGACAATAAGCCTAAAACTATGTCTACCTATAATGCCTCGATGAATGGCACCTTAGCTGGTCGCACTTTTAACATTCCATTTATGATTGTACCTGCTTTCTGCATGCCACGAGTTATTTTACGAAGTGATTTTCCTACAGAATGCCAATACTGCAATTTACTTCAGTACAATGGAATGCTACTTTGCTGATGGTATGAGCCAGACAGCTCTTGTAGACACTGTAATTAGGGGCTCGATTTCCAGCAAAGTTAACATGGTTAATGCAAAGGAGAAGATTACAGCTGAGACTGTAAGGCTACGGAGAGATGAGGGCCATCATCTGTCTCCAAAGCAAAGAAAAGCTGTTAGTCTGCTATTGGAAGAGCATCTTGAAGTATTTCAAGAACCATCTGGTGCGGCTCGTGTCGAACCGCATGGTAATTAAATTGTTAGCGGATGCCAAACCATGTGCGGTGAGATTGTATAATTACTCACCGAAGCGGAAACTCCAACTGAGGGAGAAATTTTCCACAATACTGGACAAAGGGTATTTTAGACCTATCTCCTCTGAGTGGGCTGCATCGTATATCTTGTTCCCCAAGAATGATGAGAGTACCGAAATGAGACTAGTCACTGACTTTCGGGAACTTAATCGGGTAACCATTCCTGACCATTACCCTATACCAAGGATTGATTCTATCCTTGCAGAAATCCGTGGTAATCCATATATGTCGACAATGGACCTTACCAATTGCTATTGGCAAATTCCTATACAGCCTGAGTGCCAGAAAATGTTCGCCACTATTACCCCTATGAGAACCATGGCATATACCAGAATGTCTATGGGAGTGCGAAATTCGGCTGCAAATTGTCAAAGAGTTGTGGATTAAATGATGTCCCATCTCACTGAGGTCACGAGTAGAATCTTTCAAGATGACCTCATAATAGCATCAAAGATGTTTGAACAGCATCTAAATAATTTGGGATTAGTATTTGCACTCGTGCATAAATACGGCTTTCGATTGAAGAGATCTAAGTGTCACCTGTTTAAGGAATCGGTGGATTACTTGGAGCACATGATCTGTCCTTTCGGGATTAGTCCTAATCGAGAAAAGATCAGGGCCATGATGGACCTGCCTTATCCCAAAAATGCAAATGAAATAAAATCATTTGTTCCTGCGTGTCGCTGGTTCGGTAAGTTCATACCGAATCTTTCTCAGATTGCAGCACCTCTGTATGCTTTGCTAAATAAAGATGTAGTCTTTCGATTCGATGACCATTATGCTAATGTTTTTGATATGTTAAAGCAAAAATTATGTCAAGCCCCAATTTTATCTCAACCTGATTTTAACCATGGTTTTCAGTTATTCGCGGATGCGAGTCAGGATGCTATGGGAGCTGTTCTGGTACAGGGTGATGATAAACCCTATCGGTCATCGAATATGCGTCGAAGTTATTCAACGCAGCCCAGCGGAATTATTCCACTACTGAACGCGAGGCACTCGCTGTTATATGGGCAATTAGTAAATTTAGAGGGTACATTGAGGGCATGCCCATTGTTGTGCATACAGACCATATACCATTACGTTGGCTTATTACCTTAAACAATCCGCAGGGTAGGTTGGCCAGATGGGCGTTTAAGTGTCCAGAATTTTATGTTTGACGTTGAATATATCCCTGGGAAATTAAACGTGGTTGCTGACCTTATGTCGCGCCCCACTGGAAAGGATCCTGGTATTGCACCAGAACCAGTTGTTTTAATTCACCAATTTCTCAGTGATGAGGAACCCGTTACTAGAAAGGAGTTCCGTCATATGCAGGACGCTGATCCTAATACGAGTCACATAATTCGGACTCTTGATTCTGTGGATGATAAAGACGCTCCTGATGCTCAGTCTTATTTGTTAAGAGGGTATCTTATGTTAGATGGAGTACTTTATTGGCATTTGGAATTTATAGAAGGCAATGAACATTGCTTAGTAGTCCCCGAAGCTATACAGAAGAGTTATATCGTGTAATCACTCTAATAATGAATCTGGTCATCAAGGTGCCTTAGGTACTTATAAGCGAATTGTATCCAAATATTTTTGGATGGGAATGAGAGGTTCAATACATGACTTCATGGAAAAGTGTCTCCATTGTAACAGGTTTAAACCTGATAATTCCAAAAAGCAGGCGGTCTTTACCAGTCCCCCTGTGCCTCCCAGATTCGAAACTATCAGTATAGACATTGTTGGGCCTTTACCTAAAACTGAAAGAGGAAATGTGTGTATCTTTTCAGTTAGTGATGTAACCACTGGTTACGTGGAATTATTCCCAGTAAAGGATACCAGGGCAGGGACACTTGTCACTATTTTGGTTAATGACATCTGCTTACGATATGGAACTCCACGCATTGTAAAATGCGATAATGGTCCTCAGTACCTATCGGCGGGATTCCAACAGGCATCTGCTAATGTGGGATTAGAAATTCAGACGGTTGCCACTTATCACCTTCAAGCAAAACCTGTGGAGAGAAAGCATCGCGATTTTATGGGAAAACTAGAGATTGCAGTCCGGGGAAATCACACTACCTGGGATGAGCATCTTCCAGTCGTGAGATGGGCTATGAATACCAGCTATAGCTCTGTTATGGATAACAATCTCTTTTTCCTAGAATATGGAAGAGTGGGACGCTCTCCTAGTGACAATTTGGTGCAGTTCCACAAATTTTGTCACGATAAACACTTTACCAGAACTTGTCTCTCCGATTACCTTGAAGAGATGTCCTCCATACTGTTGGACACGCAGTCGCGGATTGAATCTGCACAAGATCTGAGACGTACGGAACATAACGAAGGATGCTCGCAAAAGGAACTTGCAGTAAGAGATAAAGTCTTGTTGACAACTCACCCAATAAGTTCAGCTGCCAAGGGCTTCTCTGCCAAGCTTGCAGCCAGACGTGATGGACCATACGTTATACGGCGTGTCTTGAGCCCTAATTCATATGAAATTCCTTAGATCCTAATAGTGAAGACAATGTTCCCATTCTGCGTAGGAGAAGACGCGGAAGACCTTCGACCGTACTGGTTGCCGTGAGTAATGAGGATACTCAACTAAATAGTTCTCGCGATGTCCAGTGTCCTGGAACGTCTAGAGATCAACTGGAACTATATCATGCAGTGTCATCATCACCATCTGATAATGATGACGATGAGGAAATGTAGCTTGATGCTGCTAAACTCCATAAAAAGAGTTTAGTTGGCCTAAACAAATCAGGGGCAAAATGCAGTTTTTCAAATAAACCGCTTAAAAAGACAGCTGGAGCATCACCATCAGCTGATGAGTGCAATGACACTTAAAGTCCACGTGTTTCCAGATGCGGAAGGACTATTAAAACGCCCGCTAAATTCAATTTCATATCAGCTGATGCTCTTTTAAAAGGAGTTTCTGAGTGCATGGAACGCCATTCGCCTGGTGAATTTCTCAGAATTAGTAAATTGGCAAGTTCTTATGTTACTCAACAAGGGATTACCAACCCTAGTGGAAAATTTTGTAACTTGCAAAAAGCTCGCTGTAATTCATTTTTCTCAACTTGATGATTTGAATTCTTAATTCCCAGATCGAATAAATTTTCCACGAACAACTATTAATAAAGTTATTCATGCTGCCAGAGCCCTAAGTTCGTTCAAGATACCAATTTCAATGGTCCCACGTTATCCTGATATTTATGAACCACCCTTCTACAACAATGGAGAGCTTTAACCATTGGCTCATGTGGTTGCAGAATACGTTAAGTACCAAAATTTAAATCCAAAATCAGGGGTGGAGATTTCAACATTTACGGCCGAAAACCCTACTGCGATTCGAGAAAGGGGTTTTCACACAAACAAACTTGCGAGCCAAAACATGTGGTAATTTTGAACTTTACTTACAAGTGCGTTGTTGCTGAACCAGTATAGATGGATGCAGATGATCATGGAAAACGCAAAAGCGATCAGGGTATGGAAAGTCTCAATTCTGACGATCTGTCAGATTCTTACATGTCTTTGGACGAAAATTTGCATGCCCTCACTAAAAAGCAAAAAACTTTGGAGGGAAGTTTTAAAATTTTTTTCGATTTCGTTTACCCAGCTGGTGACGAATCCACGGATAGCGAAATTGCACGTATAATGTCATCCCCTTCTATGCAAGAAAATCCTATCAGTCAACATTTTGAAAATCTCGAGGGTCAAAATTCAAATTTATATGGGGACGAGGCTTTTATCCCAAATTTGGATTTTTCGGCAATTAGTGTCCGTCAAAGAGATATTATCAGACAAGTTTCTGATAACTACATTAGGGGACATCCCCTAGGACCTAGTTCTCAGGCAATGCAGACGTCAGAAACCCAATTTCCGAATTGGCATGTGGGTGCAAACTTTGACAATCTAGCCCTGCCACCATTTGCCTGGGGAAATCCAGGATTAGCCTGCACGGCTGTAAATAGCCAATGTCCAACTGCCAGCATAAATGACATCACTTCAGCTTCATTTGCAGTATTGACACCGCTCTTACCAGTGCCATCGCCATTGTTTGCTCCTGTTTTTAACAAAGGCTTAAATTACCTCCGGATTTTCCGAATTTTAAGATATTTTCGCGTCCACACTTGCCGAACTTTTACCAAGTTTTTCCAAATTATTATTTTCCACCTTTTGTGCCTACCGAGATAAACCAAGAGAATCGCAATGGAAATGATGCATCTCGAGGACGGCGATCGGCCCGTAGACGTTATTATTGGATTGACGAAGTACCTGACGCAGGAGAAGTTCGTATCCAACCACTGCCAGTATCTGACAGTTCGGCGTCATTTGCTGCTACTAACTTGCGTAGTGAAACCACGTGCGCCACTAGAAATATGGCTGCTCCAGTTCGCGCTGAAACTTCATTGGGACTTGGGGGACAGTTTGGTGAAACTGGTCCTTCCGAACCAGTAATGATTCCTGCCAGCGGACCCGTCACTGAAGATATTTCTCCAGTTTGTGACCCATCGGATAGGCGTATCGAAGAACAAGTAATCAATCTTTGACGCGTCGTGGACACTTTGATCCTTAATATCCACGATCACGATGTCCACGGGCCTGGCAGCACAAATCGCAGCATGATGGTAAGCCCTTACAATTCACCAATTAACCCTGCTTCGGAATTACTAATCAATTCGCCTTCGTTCAACCCCGATGTCGCAGACTTGACGCGTCGTGTTACCATTTTTGAGTCACGCGTTAATTCTCATGCGGCCATTTTACACAACATGCGTGTACCAGGGGACAATGATCCAGTAGAACCAGCAGCCGAAATTTTTGCCAAAATACCAACCGCCATTTCACCAATTGCTTCTCCGTTCTTTTCAACAACGCCGCCATTGTTTTCAACACTAAGCGAGCCAACCATAACAAGTCCTAACGTGCCCGCCATGGAGAAGCAAGGTTCTGCAAACGTAGGAAGAAAGAGGGACCAACCTGCCACGAAAGATGCAGTTACACTGCCATTTTCTGATGACGGATTTAATGAAGAAGATGTTTTGGCAATCCAGGACGTTGTCCATCCTGGAACATCTTCAGGCCTTACACTGGGAGGCAACTAGCATCTGGATGTGAAGATCGTCCGGCCATTCCGACTGGGTC
Source organism: Julus scandinavius (assembly GCA_034696685.1). Taxonomy (NCBI): domain Eukaryota; kingdom Metazoa; phylum Arthropoda; class Diplopoda; order Julida; family Julidae; genus Julus; species Julus scandinavius. The sequence continues at coordinate 13,640 of JAQGAE010001643.1, forward strand.
TAGGACCCAGGAGCACGATGTGAGATTGGAGGATAAAAGGGCCGAAGAATCTCAGGACGACTCAGCGATTGGTGGACAATCTCAGGTGGAGCAGTTTTATCACCCGATCCGAGATAGTTCTTTCGACTGCCCCACCTACTTCCAACATACCTGTGGCTTCTACCTCAAATCAACAGGCTAATCCGAACGAAGTCAAGCGTCTGATAGCTGACAACTATCAATGGGCTGATAGGGCCGACCAAGAAAATCAGGAGGATGCAGGTGAGAGTGTCGGATCCTTTTACCCAACGTTCGCGTTCGCCAATTAGGGCCCCTAATAGCCCTAACGTCGATCGATGAGTTTTTCATAGCCCATCTGGCTCTGTTTCACCTCGGTGAAACAAGCCAGGAAATAAGGAACGTGCGCATCGACGCGAAGTACGTCTCAACGCCGCCATTAAGGCAAATGCCGAAGACTCACGCCGATATGCGCAAGAAATTCGCCGCCATGGACCACCACCTGCCTGAGCCAAATCCTACGTGCCACCACAACACCTTAAGGCAGAGTTGGACACTGCTATGATGGCCGCTCCACTGCCATTTCCAATGGGATATCGTCCCCATAGTAGCAGTTCTAACACCAGTTCCAATGGCTTGGCACGTTTGTCTGGGGCCATTCCAAAACGCAGGCATCCCATTGATCAACCACCAGCCAAACGGGGTAACATCCGTTATTTCGATCAAAGGGCATCCTGTTCTCACTGGAGTGAGGACCGTTCCAGTGCCAAGTCCCAGCCACCACCAGCTTTGGCAGAGGAAAGCTGTTCGGAAGTTTGGGACGTTGTTTTAACTCCACTGGACATGCCACCAAGTTCGTCAGCTGCTGATGCCGATGGCAAACAGGCCACTTTGAAACCTGGGTCTGAAGTCATTCCGCCTGTAATTCCAGAGGAAGTCATCGTTTCACAGGCAGCCGTGCCACCTGTTGTTGCCATCGATGCCGCCATTGCCGCCACACCAAGACCTCGACTCCGTCACCCGTTCCTGATTCCAACTCCGGATGATTTGGAAGCAATGGGCCTGCCCCGTAACTTTGTTTTCATGGACCCTCCACCTCAACGTGATGTGCGTCCAGCAAACAGGCCCATTCGTGATGGCAGTCGCGATAAAGAGAGAAAAATGGAAGCAGATAAATCGCCAAAAGAGTGAAATGGGTCAGTAAAAAGCCAATGATTTTTAGTTCCTAAATTTTGTATTTCCATTTTGGTCAGTTAACTTGGTTTCAACCTAAAAATTGTCCAAAATTTACACTAAAAACTGTGTTGCCAAAGATTCTTATATTCCTGTATTTTTACCTTCCCACGTAAACTCGATTGTTTTGGCCATTGATAGTGCCTTTTCTCATATCTATATTTTTGTTATAGAGTTTCTCTTTTGTATAGTGCCTTGTAATTGCACTCATTTTATACGGGTTTTACCTTTCATGAAGTATGTTACTAGAGACCATTTCAGGTTCATTCCTGCCTCCAATTTTGTATTTTTATACATTTATACTGTGTTCAGTTCATAGTTATCATATTCACATACTTTATTGTTACCACTTTGCTACCTCATGTAACAAGTTCGATATTTCAATGTTTACGTTTTGTAAACCTACATATGTGTTTGTGTGGGATTCACATTGCAGTTTATTTTCACTTGGGGTTAGGCATTTGCCTTTATTTCATGTTTCATGGGGTTAGCTCGTTCGTGGGAAAGGGGGTATTTTGTGTTTGTCAGTGTTGTTGGCTATTTTATTCGTGCCACTGTTTATTTTTACTCTGTTGGCATAAACCATTCAAATCTTGGTCCTACTAATCCTGACTCCTTCCTCACAGGTTGTTTCACACCCTGTATACCATATCCCACGACCTTTTGCTTTTTTGGGGGAAATCAACTTTGGTGGTCTGAACTTTTGCCACCGCATTTGTCAATATTGGTACTGTGTTAACAGGGCTAAACAGTCAGACGTCACCTTATTTGAAATTTCGCCTTGCCATTTTGTCCGTTCGGAATTTCGGGATGCTATTGTGACAATCCAGGGTCATCTGCACGATGTTATAAGATCCATATTGATATGTTACTTGATCATAATATTATATCTTTATGTAATTAGCATTTATGTAATTTAACTGTTGTATCCAGTTTTTGTAGGCTTAGCTAGCTATGCCCAGCTGTCAACACCCTCCCACGGTGCTGGTGCTGTATGGGAATTGCCTGAGCGCTGTGATACGTTCACAGCTGATGTTCACGGATTCGTCCGTAGGACATTTTTATTACCAAGGGTGGCACCTTTCTGCGTAATGCAGTAATTATATTGCCACGCGCCTTATACTAACATGTAATTATAATAATATTACCTTCTCATAAATACCACTAAACAGGGGCAAGATGAGAGTTGGTCTGTGAGATTTGACCTGGCTAGATCAGGGGTAATCTCAGAACTACCAAAGCTGGAGTTTATCTCCAAGTCTTTGAGGCAGTGCCATCAACAGTTGCCTTGGCCCCCAGTTTATCTGGTATTAGGTCATGTAAGTCTCCTGTATTACCCTGACCAGCGCACTTCACCAGCTTATGATAGTTAGCCTAACGTTGCCATTATATTCATGCAACTAGCTCTATCAGGTTGGCCGAAAGGCAATTTTATCATTTAATAAAGGGGTTTTCGTTATCAAAGAATTATGGTGTTTTAATCAGAATTGGGGAGAGTTATTTTCACTTACAGAGGTGATACAATCGAAGACAGCTTTTCTTGAAGGTAAGTAGATCATTTCGACTGGCTTGGGGAACTTACTGGACAATCAACAGTTCCAGTGTAGTTTCAGGAAGCAAGGGGGTTACCAGTGGATCCTAGGATTTTCACGTAACTCGTGTCAGTGAACCGACCTGCAGTAGTTTGGGTGTAAGAAGCCTAGTAGCAGACGACTGCAGTTGAAAACGTTCCATGCAGTGGGAGAAATTCCTGGGCATAAATTCTTCAATGCTAACAAGGCTGCAACATAGGTTGATGTTGTACGATTTGGCATTAAAATAAACACCAGTGGAACCGTTGTTTTCTCACGATGTGAGTGGATAATAGAGTTGATCAAACAAACACGGAGCAACTTTGAAGGTTCCATCGACCAGCCAAACATTGGACAACTTTAAAAATGCTAAATTTTGAACAGTGGTAAACATAAAAATTCTTGAAGTATCTGGTCCAGAATCAAACAGTTAAAAATATCCCGCTTCAGTTTTTTGGAACTTTTCTAATAAATTGATTTTTTCTCTGCTATGAGGAACGACGAGAGAACCACCATCGACTTGACGAACTTTACGGATGACTCTTTTAATATTTCTAATTTGAGGCAGAGCTATTTGAGCTGCAGATGAAGTTGTTTGAAAACCACGTGCTAAAAATTGGGCAGGTGTGGATGTTAATGTGACTGCATCAGAACAAATTTGAGTCAAGGTCTCTCGAACTTCAACAGTGACAGCATCAGGTCTGTGCATGTGAATTCCCTTTTCAATCAATAACCGTGGATTTGTAAATGAATTCGTTGTGTGTATTCGTTCAGAACACTTATTCCACCTTGCTTTCTCACAAACCCAGATTTTCTTTTTTGTTCCATCTTTGTTGTAGACAAAAAGTAGCCATTGCAAACAATACCTAGTTTCCCTTTTGTTGTCTGGGACACTTTCAAATACTTTTCCATTTTTGAGCTAAAATTTAGAAACACAAATTTTTGCATCTGATATTCCAAACATGAATGCACCCAAAATTAATTATAAACAATACAAAAAGTTATTGACTTGATATATATAAGACAAAAGTTAAAGGCCACGAAGGGGAAATTTTAAACAGAATGTTGTACAGTGGTGTTTCAAACAATTTTACTTTATTGGGCTAAAATTTAGTTGGGCTCATAAAGTTAAAACACACAGAAGAACATGAGCGGGAGAATTTGTCCGGATACCATCAAAAATCTAGGACAGAGAATGTTGTACAGGAGAGAATGTTAAACAGAGGAGAAATTTGTACAGGGAAGAATCTGAGCGGGGGCAAGTAAGTGGGAGAATTTGAGCAGGAGAACATGAGCGGGAGAATTTGTCCGGATACCCACTGGTTCAGAATCCATTCCCTTATGTTTTCGTGCCGCAGCAGATGCTGCTCCTGAGGATGATTGTTCCTTGATGCAAATGCTCAGTGACCAAAGTGAGGCTTGGCACCCTGCTCGCCAACTTCTTTTGCATTCCCAGGAGCGTCATGCCATTGCTGTCGCTCGTCACAGCACTCGGCATCGTTTCCGTGTGCGTTCTTTTGCATATGTCCACGTTTCACCGTTCCCTTCGCCCGAACTGCATCGCTAAGAAGCTTTCTCCTCATTGGTACGGCCCATACCGTATCCTCCAGATGGTTACTGTTGTTCCTTTGGTAGTTTTTTTGCATCTTTTGGATATTAACGTTGTTTTAATTGTTATGGTATTTAATATCTATTTTATGTAACAAAGTGTTTTACCTTATTGGTGTGATGAAGTGCTGTCCTGGACCTCATCCCCAATGGTATCTAATGTGAGGGAAGATATGATTAACCATTAAAGAAATTTAGTTAAGCATAAATAATAAAATCTGATTTAGTTCACAAGGGATTTTATTTTTCCCTCCATAAAAACTTCCCTACGGGTTCAGGAAGTTGTGGACCAGCTAACTGGTCACAATTCTTGGTCAGCCACTTTGGGCTGGAAAATCTGGCCATCACTCTTTGTTTGGCCACCGACAGATCAAGGTGTTGGTCACTTGATCACCTGATGTTATAATGTAAGTGCTGAGACTAAGTTTTCTATGTCTAAATTCATTAAAGGAAATACTTACTTTAATGAATTTTGAATCATGGCGTTTGTCTCCGGAAATCCATGTCCCTGAAAATAAGAAGGGGAACATCGATTGAAACTGTTAGGTAATAAATCAATTGTCTGCATTATTGAACAGAACAAGAAACTGTATTATGCATTGTTTTCGTCAAACATATTTAGAACAATAAGTTTTAGAACAAATTCAAATTCAATAGAACGCGCTGTGCAAATCGCGTCATCTGTAGTGTAAATATGACAATGATCCCTTACCGATTAAGCAGTGTCTTCTTCCTTTTTTGCCAAAACCAATCGCATTGAGGTGGCTCTCAAGTTTTTCTCTGGTAAGTCGTTTGGTCAGGAAATCTGCTCTTTGTTCCTTTCAGCTAATGTAATGTAGAGTGATTTTTCTTTCTTCCATGTGATCCTTTAGGAAATGGATTTTTCGCAGTACACTCTTGGACTGCTTTGTGTTTCCTTTGCCATTGATTTGTTAGCAAACTTTCTGACTGTCACACCATATTTCCATTTTGTCGTCTTCAGTTGTCATTTCGAGGTCTTCACAAACGTCCTTTATCCATTCTATATCTCTTACGCATTTTACTAGTGCGTTTATTTCTGCCTCGGCTGTTGACATCGCTAATGTTCTCTGATGCACGCTTTTCCACTGGATTAGGTTTTTTCATCTCAATATTATCCAGCCAGACTTAGATTTTGAATCAGGCAGTTCGTCCCATTAAAGCATCACTATATCCGGTAAGTGTGTTACCGGTGTTTCCATACAATATTCCGTATTGGGTTGTGTGGCATAGGTACTGCAGCACTCTCTTGATTGCTGTATTGTGTATCTCGCGAGGATCCGAACTGTACCCGGCTAAGTCGCAGATGATGTATGCCATATCTGGTCTCGTTTTGTTTGAAGCATTCCTATCACTTCTTGAACTGATGTTTGGTCGATCCGTTCACTTTCATCGAATTTGTACAGCCTTTCACAGCTTCGTCTGGGGTCTTTACTCAGTTGCATTCTTTCATTCTGCTTTCATTCAGAATTGTTTTCGCGTAATCTGATTGTGAAATGAATATCCCTTCCTCTCTGTGATCGATTTGCATCCCTAAAAGGAGTATTGCTCTCCCCAAACAGATCAAATCGATGTTCTTCTTTAGTCCTTCAAATATTTTGCATCTTAGCTTTTCATCTGAACAAACACTTAACATGTCATCTACGTGTGCACCTATGTAAATGAATTGTCCGTCCTTCTTGAGGTAAAATACGCATTCGTCTGATGGACAAACTTTCAGTCCAACTTCTTTTATTGTCTTCTTGAGTTCTCTGAACCAGCATAAACCTGACTGTTTTAGTCTGTACAGGCTTTTTACGACTTTGCAAACGTGTTTGGGATTTCCGTCGCCGAATCCTTCTGGCTGCTCCAGGTAGATTTCTTTGTCAATCTATGCGTGAAGATATGCCGTCTTTACCACCCATTGTTCGGTTTCTATGTCGTGTTCGGCGGCTATGCTTATTAGCAGCCTTACTGTTTCCGGTCGAATTACTGGTGTGTATGTTTCACAGTAGTCTTCTCCGTAAACTTGTTTGTGTCCTCCTGCGGCAAATCATGCTTTAAATTTCTTCTTATTTTCGTCTGTTGTGGTTTTTTAGCTTAAACTTCCAAGATCCACGCATCACTTTTTTGTATGTTGGTCTGTCAACAATCTTCCATACTTTGTGTTCCATGAGGGAATCATATTCATTGTTCATGGCTATTTCCCACTTGTCCCGTTAGTCAGACTTGGTTGCTTCGAGATAGTTTCGTGGTTGCGTCATCATTCGAAGTATGACTTAATTTCTTTCTGCTATGCAGGTCGATTGTTTTGCTCCTAATTGTATCATTCGTCTTTCGTTCTCGTCCCTTGTAGTTAAATTGAGTTGGAGCAGTATGTCTGCTGTTGTGTCTAATGGACGTCCTCTTACGGCTGGAGCTTGCTGTTGTTTCGCTGTATCATTGTTTTCTTCTTCTGGTTCCAGTTCGACATCATGTGTCTCAACGATGTTGGTTTGCAGATTTTTGTCGTATAAGATCAGTGCAGCGTCTTTTTCGGTTGTCTCTGTAGCATCGTTAATGGTTTTGGTTCCCATTTCATTTTCAAAGAATATCACATCTCGCTCTTCTACTACTTTATCGTCGAATGGGATGTAGATTCGGTAAGTGGGTCTGTTTCGTGAGTAATCAATAAATATTTATTCTTGGGCTCTGGCATCTAATTTCTGGAGTCTGGTACGAATTTTTACGTGTGCTAAAAATCCGAATCATGGGTTTTCGTCTCGTCTATCTTTCCATTAGGGTTTTTCCATGGGTCTGAGTGATGCATCTATTTCGGATATACACTGCGGTAGCCATTGCTTCCCCCAGAAATAATGCGGTAGTCCAGCGTCCTCCAAAAGGCATTGTGCATTGACTGGTATGGTGAATTCCGTTGTTAAGCCGTTTAATTTGTAGAATTTGATTAGTTTATCAGGTTTAAACTCTCCTCCATTATCGCTTCTAATATATTTGAGTTTTTTATTCTTGCTCACTTGCAGTTGGCGAATCAGTCCAATCCGTTCGTCCTCTGTGTCTCTCTTCTTTGCCAGCAATAAAACGAATGTACGCCGAAGGGCTAGTAAGAGGTCTCAACATACATACAAAAGTCGGTGAAAAATGCAAAAAATGTACGCCCTTCGGCGTACATTCGTTTTATGACGGCGTGGTTCGTGTGACCCAATCATTGGTGCCATATGTCCGTCTTCGTCTTTAATGCGCAGATTTTTCCTTGTCTTTTTATCATCTTGTCAACGTAGTATTGGTCGCCCTTTCGTTTCACTCTGAATTCTTCCATGCCTTTATCGCTTACGAGCATTAGGTTTTGTCCAAGATCTCGAATTTTTCATCCATTATCCTTCAATTTTGCTAAGGATAAGATGTTCTCCTCTAAGTCTGGTATGTACACCACACCAGACATCATATTGTCGACTCTATCTTCTTTTCCGCTCACTAGCACTATTCCATACCCAAGTAGCAATGGTCATTTTTTCCAAAAACACGTCTCACGTCAAAAAAGACGTCATTTTTTGGTCATTTCACTGACCAAAAAATGACGAACTCAAAATGACCAATTAAAGACCAAAAAAGGACGTCATTTTACTGACCAAAAAATGACGAACTCAAAATGAACCAATAAAGACCAAAAAAGGACGTCATTTTACTGACCGAAAAATGACCAACTAAATGACGAAAAAATGACCAAAAAATG
>JAQGAE010001644.1:0-21762 GCA_034696685.1 Julus scandinavius
GGGCAAACTTTTTTGCATATGTTTGTAAAAACGTGTTTATACGTACATGTACGTCTTGGTGGAGACCCGGCTTTATATGTTTAAAGACGTACACACTTGCCATTGAGCAAGCTGACACCCTTGCCATAATCTGCTACTTCTCATTTACTGTGATCTCTTTCAAACTTTACTATATATATCTCCTAGAAAAGCGTACACCATACATACAGTACAGTTTCCAAACATTTTCTGCACCCAAGAAACTTGATGTATGGCTCAGTATAGCTGTATCATGATCATTGTCGTTAGGTGGTGAGGAACTCAATTAATAGATTACCAGTAGTCAACTTCTGTAATATTAAATCTCGTTGCTATCGGACAAATGTATATTTTGTAATGCAGTATATATGACTTTCAAGCTTGTTTTTTGTTGTTTGTTTTGGAGTGGGTGCGCGTATTTTAAGTTACTTCATTTAATTCTATCTAGCAGATATGGAGTTTAACAGACATCGGACACCTTCGTGCTCTCCCGTCAGCTTAGCATGCCAAGAAGGAAATTACGAAAAATTAAAAATTCTCTTGAACAGCCGAAATGATGTAGCGGTTAAAGACAATCGGGGCTGGAGACCAATACACTATGCGGTTGCCTATAACAAAGTCGCCTGTTTGAAACTATTAATAGAACATGGCAAGAAAATTGATTTTGCAGTTAAGCTTTAACAAACAAGATGTCTGGACTTCTAATGCCATGTGTCGTTTTCTTTGTAGGTAAAACCGATATTAACTGGAGGTCCTTCGAAGGAGAGACTCCGTTATTGCTGGCTATGAAACATAACTACGGGGAAATTGTTCAGCTGCTACTGTCGAATGGTGCAAATCCAAATGTTGGGAACAACAAAAAGGAATATCCGCTAATGATTGCCACCAAATGTGATGATTTGGCCTGTATGCGGACCCTATTAGATCATGGAGCAAATGTTAACCAACACTTCTTAGATGGGTCAACAGCACTGCATTTAGCTATAAAGTTAGATTCCAACAATTTATCTATTGTCGAGGAGCTTGCTGCAAGAGGGGCTAATTTAAACGCCCAGGACATGTATGGCATTACACCAGTGTCCCTAGCAGCCCTGGTTGGCTTCTTGGATGGTTTGAAAGTACTTGTGCAACATGCAAAAGAAACAGGTTGGTTGGAGTTGGGTTTGAAGTTTTGCTTACGAGTGTCACTTGTTGGTTATTAATCCTTCAGACAATTACCTAGGTCGTTTGCAGTCAATTCTTGACTTTGCAGCTAAGGATGGTGCCACGCCAATCATCCTTGCCACACAAAATGGTGAAATCGACTGCGTGGAATACTTGTTGGAAAATGGCGCCGACGGCAACAAGTTGACAGAATTTCACGAATCAGCCTTGCACTTGGCTATCCAGTTGGGGCATTCATAGTAATTTTTTTTTTTAATGTGCGGGGTTGGTTTGTAATGCAGATGCGGATTTCTTTATTCGTTAAACGCTCAATGGGGCCACATTAACGACAATTTCAACATCTTGACTCTAATTTGCAATATAGATTTTCTTGCAAGCTAACACTTTAATAGTTACTGATACTTCCCAGAAACTGCATATAGTATATGTAATCGCCATCGAAATTTAAACTGAATTACTTGCGTTCTTGTTTTTGTAGTTGTGCACAAATGCTATTAGATAGAATGGAGAGAAGCAACTGGTTACCCTATATGAATCTAGATTCCATTTGTGCTTGTGATTGTGTTATTGACAGCCCACTTCATGATGCCATATTTTGGAAACAGTAGGACTTAACAAGTTTTTAGCCTCACAATTAAGGATATTGTTCAAAATGAAATCTTCATGTATAAATACTTTGATTGCAGACATGACATTGTGAAACACATCTTAAACGCCGGCATAGATACAAATGCCGTATGTGGCCGTTTGTCGAGTTACCTTGATGAAGAGGTTTTGTTTTTTCGACGTCACGACGAAGCACTTAGATGGATTCTTCGGCACCTGCCCGAGTTCATTTCTGCCTTGGGGGTGGCTGCCCTTGCAGGGTCAATAGAAGTCATCACTGACTTATTAAAAGCTGGTGCCGAAATCAATCCTAAGTCGGAAAAGGTTATGTGCCCCCTTTTGCTGGCAATTTTTGCGGAGCGTGAGGATGTAGTCGAGTTTTTGCTGAGCAATGGAGCAGACCCAAATTGTTCCGGAAAGGGTGCACGTAAAATGTTTTCAACTATGCTGGTACTTCCTGTGCTGAAAGTCGAAATGCTCCGGCTGCTGTTGAGATATGGTGCAGACGCGAGACCAACTATTTGCCCTTGTCCGTATAATCATTTTATGGATTGTGGTGTAGATGCTGTGCGATTGATAGGATATCGGGCAACATTTTACAGGACTGCAGCAGTGTTTCAAGAGTTTCGTTACCCTGTAGAGCTGATAAAATGTGTCCATACAGCTTACACTAAAGATGAGAAGAGTAACCTTGAGGACCTACAATGTTGGCAGACGGTTTTCCAAGCTTCTGGTAAGTAGTAGCACATTTTCGGTTACTTTGTACTTCAATTCAACTTATGTCATTATATGCAAACGTCCATTGGGGATCTTTGTTATTCTTCATTGTTTATACATAATTTTAGTGGTAAGATTTGTAGCGTCCTGTATATAGAAGAAAATTTATTTTAAAATAATAACACAGTAGTTGCCTCGATCACAGCGCCTTTTTCAGTTCTCAACTTTACTAGCAAACTTATGATTAAGCTACTAAATATTTCTTTAGCTTACAGACTTGTTTGTTTATTCCAGAAATTCCTGCATCCCTGGCTGATTTATGCCGAAAAAGAATCCGTAAAAGCGTTATGGATAACGGCTCTGAATTATTTCCAATTCAAAAACGGTTGGATAAGCTGACAGAATTACCGGCTACCATTAATCGGTATTTATCTCTCGAATAACAGAGATTATCATCATTATCATCATTTTTTTTATAATGTTTCTTTTTTTGTTTCTGTAGTTCTCTTACAAATAAAACATTGTAATAAAGAAAGTACTTTTTGTCATCATTTTAATGGAAATTTACTGTGTGGCTGTGAGCACATGATTTCATTTTTACACACTTGCATCCATGTCATAGAATTAGTAATTGCATGTACTTTATTTATCAATTGTTTGTAAAGCTGTGCTGTCACTTTCCCACAAAGCGATGGACTTTTGCCAATGGCAGTAGAGATACCTTGTAATTTTTTTGAGCAGTGCGGAGTTTTTGGTTGGTATGATATATGATGTAAAACAGTGAATGGTTGTTTGACATAGCCTCACATAGGCATATATTATACTTGCTATTCTGCAATACTGATTAAGCAAGAGAAAATTACATTAGAATTGTACTCTTGGGACCCTTAGGATTCAACTTCTTAGTTGGGAAAATTGAACATTAATCCCATGGGGTTTATTTTTAAACTACAAAAATTCGACATCTTAAAGGGGAAAACTTAAGTAGATTTTACTGTATTTGAAAACGAAAATTGGAAGTAATGTTGAATCTTGTAGAGAAATTTCTAAAGTTTTTGAGCATTTTGTACTTATGTTGTTTTGTTTCAGTTCGTTGATCTTAGCTCGGATTTTCATGCTGAGATATTATGTAACTGCTATGATGTTCAAGAAATTTTAAAACATTAAAAATTACAATATGTAAAAATGCTCTCTAAATATTTATTAAATCGACCATTAAGAATTTTTTTTTTTTTTTGCTAGAGCTGTTTGAAGAGTTAATGTTCCCGAACTGGAATCCGTAACCATGTCTGAAGCATTTGATAATAAGGCAAGGACTAGCCACCAGGTAAAAACCTCAAAAGCACTTTCATGGTTGTTAAGGCATGGAGCTGAAAAGGAAGGATTTGAATTCAGTGAAGGTGATTACTTTTGAAACATTTCTTAGTGAACATTGGTTAAGTTTATCAAGTTATTTTTGTTCTAATCGTCCCTAGCATGAAAAACTTTAATGATAAATTGATGTGATCCTTGATCTTATTACAACTACAGTACAAATCGTCTATAATGACACCGGCTATAAGGAACAATCGGTTGTAACGTACAAAATCTCCGGCCCCGAGAAACGTCATAGGATAAATACATAGGGACCCTGTTATAATGTACAACCGTTTATAATGTACAAATTGGTTATAAGAGACATAGTCAATGATTTTTTAACTATACTACTATTGGTTATAGTGAACAGGATGTGAGTGTTTAAACAGTTGGCACATTAATTCTATGAATGAGTTCCCCTCTTTTCAAACTCTGCTGTCTTGGAAAACGTACACTTGACTCATTTTGGTTTTGCTAACGATTAACGATGTCTCGTCAGTCATTTTCCATTGAGGAAAAATTTGGAATAATTTCTTGAATTGAATCGGGAAATAGTGAGAATAGTCTTGCGAAATCCACTATATCGGGAATTCTTAAAAACAACATGTTTATTATTGACATATGTATTTACATAGCATTTTTCTCATGCTTTTTTCTATTTTTGAGTGTTTTGTATATGTAATGTCGCAATAATATGTAAAACTACATACATATTTAAGTGTTTAAATTTTGATAATATGTATGCATGTAAATGCCTTTAACAGATTAAAGTTTGAATTTTGAATTAGATGTGATGTTCAGATATAACGAACTGTTCGCTATAAGCAATATATTGGTTACAGTAAATACCGCTTATAATGAACAAAATTTGATGGTCCCCTGAAGTTCGTTATAAGCGATTTATACTGTAGTTTTCATCACCCTTTACCGTATAACAACTTTGTTAAGAAATCATATTTGCTTACAAAAAAATGTTTCTTCCAAGTAAATTCAAATTTATCCATTTTATTTTACAATATATTTCTTTATTTACCAAGTAAATTCAAATCTATCCATTTTATTTTACAGTATATTTCTTTATTTACTAAAGGAAAAACAAAATGTATTGGCATTTTAATGGACATGCAGGTGAATGGGGAGAATTTGTTAGATGAAGTTCTTTTAAGAAGTTGCATTTATCAGATAGAATTTGTTAATATTGCAAAATTCGAAATTAGTCAAATGATGTTTGAATTAGTTGTTTAGAATTGGAAGAATAAGGAATTTTATTTTTAAACCATTATTCTAGGTGGATTTTTGTATGTTGATGACATTCTAAAACACCATCAGTTCAGAGATAAAACCCAAACTGATATTGAGGAACTGGTAGAGAGCGATGAAAAAGGTCGCTATCACCTGCAAATGTGCCCACAGACGAACAGACTTCAAATAAGAGCGAATCAGGGCCATTCTCTGAAAGTAAGTTGTTGAAGAATGCAATACTAAAATTCTTTAATTGATCCACCGACAACTTTTATAGGTAGAGAATTTGGAATTGATTCCGATTGTAGACCCTGCTCAAGCTCCAGTTGTGGTGCATGGCACGTATGAACGCTGTTGGGAAAGTATTAAAAATGAGGTAAACATTTTGAAGAACCATTGGGCCATTGTCCATAATTCATGACCAATTTTTATAAAGAGTAAATCTTTTATTTTAGGGACTAAGCCGAATGAAGCGGAATCACATCCATTTTTCTGCTTGCGAACCAAATACTGGTGTTGTTATTAGTGGTAACAGCATGTTTTTTTATTTTAATTTTTCAAATCTTGCCAACAAACACGAATTAATGCCATCACAACTTTTATCTCTAGGAATACGCCAACGCTGCAAATTATTTATTTACATAAATATCGCTCGTGCATTGCAAGGTTGGTTTACTGTAGTTTTCGTACCCAATATGAATTCCAAAAATGAAGACCTTTAATTACTGTTTTTGATTACCACAGTTTTAAGAAATTTCTTTAACTTTTATTGTATGTTTCTAGAAAATCTTTTATATAGTGATTAGCAGTGAAAACATTTTTCTCAAGTTATATTTTAGTTATTCCCATTAAAAATTTTATCATGAAAAAATCAGTACAAAATTGAATGTGGCCTTACTTCAATTTGAAATAATGGATGTTTTCTTACCAAATCACCTGAAGAAATTCTAACGAATCATTTTCTGTTGGTTCTAGATGGAATCGCATTTTACCGTTCTACTAACAACGTCATATTAAGTCCAGGAGACGAAAATGGATTTATCCATCCAAAATACTTCCAAAGAGTAGATCATCCATCTCATCATAAATGATGTCAGTGCTGCAAACAATATGGTATTGTGGTTTACACCACTTTAGTAATTACTTTAAAAAAATGTTTTATGAATATTGATAACATTGGGTATCGAAAATTGTATACAGAAAGATGTATGGTTTTTCATTGAAGAGAAATTGTTGATTATTGAAATAAAACCAAAATGGTTTTTTAATATTACATTTATTATCTTAGATGGACATGCTCAATAAAATGTGGGTGTTCCGATACATATGTATTTGGATTGTCTCTGCATTCATCCCTGCTTAATATTTCCTGGCAATAATATTTGTCAAAAAGCGACTAAACTGGTTAACATTGATGAGAAAGGAATTGTTTTAAATTTGGCTGTGAGGGGTAAGTTAAGTACTTGCATCAAATTATCAGGTTTAGAATTCTAAAAATCTCATGATCGCTATTAAATATATGCATGCAACTTGATTTGGCAATGAGATGACTCGTATAATTTAATGCAATTTCGTTTTGATCCAAAATAGCCTGAATGTTGTGAATTAGTGATCACAGTTGATTTAAATTTTGTGTGAATTTTGAGAAGAATGTTAAAGAAATAGGTGTTCATCTTAATTCTGAACCAGATCCCCCACAAGGACATAATAGCAGTAAGGAACACAAGATTTTACAATGTACTGTAAATATAACCAAAACCATGTTTTATTTGTTTAAAAAACAATTCATTGACTACAAGTTTTCAGAGGAGAAATCCTGCTTGAAAACATATTCTTCATGATACGCCTTGTCATCATGGTCACAGAAACTGCTGCACGTGTAAATCAACAGAGATCCAAAGTCAAAATCTCTTCCGGAGGCGTCCAGTTCTAAGCCATTTAGCAGTTGGGGCATGATCTAGATGCAAAGAAAGTATAAAGTATATTTAAGATTGTTATCTTCATCAGAGAGCCTTGTGAGCCTTTTTTAAACAGCTAGATTACCTGAAATTCGAATTGGCGGTTTGCCCCGCACGGGCATGGAGGTATGCCTTCGTCCGAACGAATGTATTCTTTCGAAACCCACAGGGGAGTTCCACCTCTCTGGTACCGTAAAATCTATTTTAAAAAAATACATTTAATTAACTAAACATTCATGAGTCAATTGGTTGCATGCAATCCATCAGTAATTACTTGTTCAGGTTCAGATTTGATTATTTCCTTAAATCTTAGAATCCACTTGTCTGATTTGGATTGTGCAATAGTTTCTAAATCCTTCAGATCCTCTTCTCGTTTGCTCGATTTGCGCTTAGCGGACTTTCTGCTTTGTTTCACCCGTTCTTCCTCCGTTTGTTCAGTCATCTCGGGTTCGTCATAATCCAGGGTTTCCGTAATGATTCCATATTCCGGTAATAAGAATCTCCGACGTTTCTTTTGCTTTGTGCTTTTTTCTAGGCCTTATTGAAGAAGAAAAAATAAGGACCATAATTCTAAATGATGATGTTACTTTGAACAAACACGCTACCCAAATACCACCTCGATCCATCACCATGGGCAACATGGATAATTGGTAACAGCCAAATTTATAAGATTACTTTGGAAGGGTGTCCAGCAGCCTTGAAAGTCTGGAAATGTGCTTTAGTTTTTTAATCACGTCGGGAAATTGTCATTAATCAGAAGAATTCTTTATAAAAAATAAAAAAAATTCAAATTCTTTATAAAAAAAAAAAAAATTCAAATTCTTTAGAATATTTTCCAGACCTTTTAGAAAAATATTGTGATAATTGCATACGTGGAAGGGGTCCTTGAAATATATGCTTAAATGTTTTTTTCAGCAAATTTACTGGACTGGCACAGGGGATGCGCCAGACAATTGCCGGAGAACAACTGTTGAAAAACAGCAAAAATTGCAATCACAATACCAGGGTCGGATTTCGAATTATAACAAAATGTACCAGCAGACGACAACCATCTGAGCCATGCCATTGACCTGCAAACAGGGATCAACAAACTTTTTTGGAAAAAGGTCAGATTGAAAATCTCTTTAGGTCGGCAATGAAGGCCAATTCGTACATTATAATTTTACAAAGTGATTTTCACGAAATGATATGAGTAGCGGTTCCAGAATGTCCAATATGTCTTAGCAGCCCATATGCATGGATCGTTGAACAAATTATAGCAACCGTCCCCTGCATTTTAGGAATGCCTCCATTTAAGTACCTTTGCATTTTTCCTTATGTCCCAATTTCCATTCAAGCCTCTGGTGCTGAGCTGAGCAATACGTGGTCGAGCATTGGGTACATTTGATCGCCCCTCGGCATCCGCAAAGGCTGCACAACGAGACAAAGTCAGAGGCTGATGGCCCAATCTCTTGACTTTTATCCTCTTGTGGAGATTCACTTTCATCATCTTCATAATCTGAAGATTCACTTTCGCCCTCTTCCCTAATCTCGTAGCTGTAGAAGGCGTTTGTCTGAGGTAGTTGACAACGAAAAGCTTTGTAGTTGTCTGCACAATTGGACTGGTTGCATTCGAGATTGCGGCACATAAAGACGAAGACTGTCCTGTGGAAACAGCTGTCAATATCTGGGATGGGAGAGTACATCTGCAGCAAGAGTACCATGTTGTTGTTGCAAACTTTGCACAGCATATCCGACTCCAATGGCAAATCTTTGAGATCTAGCCATGCTGGCCTGCCACCCACTTTGCAGGGGAAAAATTTGCTCTGTAGTTTCCAATCGTTAACGTATGCGATGAACCCCAAATCTACATCCCCTTTCTGGGCCATCTTGCACAAATGCACCACACTCCGCCAACAACCTTCTTTGTCTGTGTCTAAACAAGTTATACAATATACAACAGTAGGTGACGTGTTATTTTACCACTATATAATGCGCATGCGCGAAAGAGTTGTTGCCACGCCCTACAATTTTTGTGAATTCACAATTTGTTCTTGATGTTCCGTAGCAGTTCATTTGTTATTACCAATGAGTGCAAGGGCGAGTATGTCATCACATTTTTTTTTTCGTGGGAGAGGGTCCAGAATATTGGGGTGGACTATTTTGGCCATATATTCAAGGGCCATTATTGGCCTAAGAAAAATTGCACTTGTACTACAAAAAAAAAATTTCTACCGAAGAAACATTGCACTTTTAATGCAGAGAAATTGCGTTTTTACCTTAGAAAATTTGCGTTTTTACCTTAAAAAATTTTATTTTTTTACCTTAGAAAAACTGTACTTTAAATGCTAAAAAAATTCCATTTCTAGAGTAGAAAAAGTACACTAAATATAAAAGTGCAATGGCACTTTTGCATTTAAAGTGTGATTTCGGTTTAAAATTTATAACATTTCCTGGAATTCGCGGGAGGGGAATCTATTTCCCACAAACAACTACTAAACAGAAAATAATTTAAAATTTTTTAAAAACACTTGTGCACATATCAATGAAAGTTGATGTGAGAGTTATTTTCACTGGTTTTATTATTTTTTTTTAATTATTCGCGCTTATACGTGCCCTGTGGGGAAGTACTAGGAGGATAATGTAGAAAAAAATCCTACATTTAAAAAAATACTTAGTGACCGACATGCTAATTTAAAGGTGTGATAAAAGTATTCTTTACTACCCAGCGAAGGTATATCACTGTCGGAACAAATTGCACGAATTTCATATGGCGGAAGGAGAAGTTACTTAATAGTTCTACGCCTCTCAAACAAGTGCCTCAGATGTGGTAAATAGCCAATAGTGTGCCACTCTGCATGTAGAATTTGAATGACGCAATCAGCAAATACTATACCTAGGTTTTGGTTCACAGGTGTATCCCTTTCAATGGTGGTAGACGAAATATGTATTGCAAACAAATCCATCACTGTAGTGTAGTTTAAAAAATATGAAATGCAAAACTGCATACCAATATTGAACTCAGTAAGCAAACAAATCCGTGTGAGACCATAATTAGTTTATTTTGTTAGATCATGTTATTAGAAAACCGTGCAAAAACAAAATTAGATGAAATCAAGTTTAAATGTTTTTATTAAAAGATCTATTTGAATATAACTTATGTAATTGTGTATGATCAACAAATTTTTTAAATATATTATTATCTACATGTAAATTCTATTCAAATAGGGTTTTTACTAGGATGAAAACATTTCCGCCACCACAGTTATTGAGTTTATATGCCACGTCCATGTTATAAATTGCTAATTAACAGCTGTTTAATTGGTAGGGTGAATGCAAAATGAAGCTTAATTTCATTTGCTACCTGCATTTTGATATTAATATAAGCAAGCTTGACCCATTCCATATCACATTGATTTTCAAAATGCAGTATAACTACATAATTAGTCTCTATAATCTTTATTTTATTTGCTTTCGGTGTCAATGGCTTCCATTTAATTAGTGGAAAGACCTACTTAACTCAATAGTATATTGGCAAATCGACACTTATTTAAACTGGTGTTATTTATAATCCTCTTGTTTGATTGTGAAACTTAATTAGTATTTTCCCCGGGATCGTTTAAAACTCGAAAAACCACATGAAGAGTATGCTCAAGCATTTGGGCCAGTATTTAGAGACAATTCTATTAGCATACCTATGACAAATCTTGTATTACCCTCATTTTATAACATTTAATCTTTTTTTCCATATCAAATCTATGGCACCATATAATTGCCTGTGCTTTAGTAATTATCATTTTTTTGAAACAGTTTTCAAATTATATCAGCAGATCACAAACTGTATACAAATAGTATATTTATTAGTTTAATTTCTATTTAGTGTTTGATTTGCTTTATAATATCTAGTTTTGATCCACCTGTTTCTGCCTGAAATTAAGCCAATGAGCACCGAGTGCCACTCTGTGTAATTCTCTGGGTAATTTAGAATTCCTAACGCCATCTATCGTGCATTCTGTACAACTGTCGATGGTTTCATTTTGGCTTACCCCCTATAGACTCCCACAATCAAAACCATGAAGGAAAAACATACAGAACTATGAAAAAATATCATTTTTCATAATTAAGGTTGAAGATTCTCGTTCATGGTAGGCTGATTTTCGAAATGCTTTCGTCAAAGGTATGTGGTTTATATATACCCACCTTGACATTTCGAGTGGGAAAGTGAGTTTCTGTGGTTTGGACGCGCCGATTTTCAGTTTCCAGAAGTTAAATTACCCCCATTCCAACGACTTAACTCTTCCAAAACTTGCATTTTTCCTGTTTTCCCATTGGCAGTTTTGTCATATGCTTCTGTCATCGGCCGGGAATCTTTCAACGTGTTCGCTGCTCACCTTTAAAGCCGCTATTCTTACCTCCAGTGACCGTCTTCGGTTTTAGATGAAGAGCCAACGGTCAAGCTAAAGTCAAGCAATTAACGACTAAAGTTGACCGGACATGAGAAGTTGACCTCTAGGCTAGACTCATCCACCCGTGGCGTACCTGTAACAGTCATTCGGTATGCGAAAGTCAAGAAGAAAATCGGTAAGTTAGCTCTCCTTGTTCGATAGGTTTTTGGGGGCGGATTTGGAGGCTAATCCACTCTTATAAATTTGTTTGAAAACATGTGGGGTAAAGCGTATCAAATGGGAAATAAGCCTACTCTAGAGGTTTTGTTAGGTAATTTGTATACACGTTGTTGACAAACAAAACATTAAGACAGTAAAAATTTAGCCAACAAAATAGCTTTGGAATGTAATGAATGTATGATATTGGGAATACACCTATACCTCGTTATACGGCCTTTTTTAATTATGGCACGGTTCGATTTACTGCCGACAATGTTTCGTTATACGGCCAAAAAAAGCTGTCGTAATTAAAGAAAGTGGCTAAAAAATGTGCTAAGTTACCCCAATTTGCACAAACAAGGTCAGATTTGGCTAAAAATAAAACAACTTATGGGTTAATGAAAATCACAATGCAGAAATAGTTGATTCGTTATACGGCTTTTTCGCTTTACAGCCAACTTTTCTAGGCCGTAAAGCGAGGTATGGTTGTACAGTAGAACCTGTCTAAACGCATATTTTTCACCGGTCCCAAGCGTATGCATTTAGATAGGTTCTATACTCTATTGGTTTACCAAGAATACACCATATATAGATGGCGTCGAAATCAAACCCGCTGCCCATTTGAAAATCAAAATAAATACACAGAATATGCCAATTTTGTCTTCACGAAGGATACCATATGCATGGTATATTCCACACATGCTAAACTTGCCAGACACTTATTTTGAAAGTGTGTATACTGTCTTGCATATTTATGTGTTTTATATTTAGAAAATTGTAGGTATAACCATAGCGTAATTTTAAATGTCCTGTATTCCCCGTGCCTTAAGCGGAGTATATGACAATTTTTTTCCCCAAGACATATCACTGCACTTCCAAGCATTTTTCTTAAGTAAGTTATGCTTGGTTAAAAATGCCAAAAATTCTTAAAAATGGGACGAAAATACAGCATTTGTAAAATTCTACTCTTTCATTGATTGCATTTTCTTATATATGTAAGACGCCAATATGAATGTCAATGAAATGCGGATGTCATGAGCCATTAACATCTACATTGACTTTGTAACTGTTTTAATTAAAAACCAAATCGTGCAGCAGTGCTGCTAGACTATCGTCCTGTATTGCTCTGATTGTACATACAATTTTGTGCCATATGCAATATTAAGCCATTTTAAATGCATGCTTTTTTATATGAAACGCCATGCATTGAGTGCAACTATACAACCTTTGCTGTAGGAGTGTATTACTCTTATCTAAAAGTTCACTTTGACTGCTGAGCCTGTTTAGTATAAGGTGTCAAATAATATGTATTCAAATAGGCAGTTGGACAGATTGGAGGCTGAAAGGACACTATATTGGGACGAGTGGAGCGTCGTGGCATGTCATATTCAACTAGATACTCATTGTCACTATGGGTTAATTAGTAACCCTTGTCATAAGATCCAATTCCTGCATCTGCTGGGTTTGCGACTTGTTCTCCAGCCCATGCAGGGGTTAGGCCTAAGTCCGCTGTGGAGCAAAGGATCGCTCCAAGCGATTTCTCAACCAGGCATTCAGACCTTTTAACGCCTTCCATGCTTGTAATACGCAATCGCTTTTCAGTCGCTTTTATATTACATCATAATTACATCGCTTTTAGATGTATTCTTTCTTAAGTCGCTTTTAGCTCGTACATAACCTACACTGCACTGACGCAATGACCTAGGTGTGTTAGGAAATGTTGATAAACATGGATGTCGCTACTTGTAAAACTATGGTTGATTCCAAACGTCGGAAAAGTGTCGGATTTTAAGGCTCCAGGACTGAAGTTACGTTAGACATGGCTCGTAGATCTCAGGCCATGAAGTCTTGGTGTGCTAACTCTGGCTCGTACCACATGAATCCAATCCCATGGGGGAGCCAGCAGCGAGGTGTTGGTCTCCCCCTCTCTATCCCTCTGATGCAGTAGGTTTGCTGATTGAAATATTGAAGTTCGTGGAATCATGCGTGGAATGATTGAAGTCAAACGCAGATTTAAAGTTCAACTGAACAGTTTTAAGTTTTATTATCACAAAACATGTTGAGATCTTGATAACAATAAATACACCAGAGGTGCCAAGAGTTAGGATTAGACTGATGATTTTAGTCTGGGTTCCCCCTTATATAGTCTGGGTCCATCCAGAGACAGGTGGGCTGGAAGAATCCAATTTGCCTCAGGTAAATTAGTCCTGTCTGTCTCTGGATTGGTCCAGACTAAGTAAGGTGGAGAAAAAGTTGTCAAATGAGTGTAAAGGGGGAGGTAAAACCCCTCAGAAATCCCCTGTAAAATTAATAAATTTATTCTAAAAATAACCTAAGCCTAAAGATGATAATGGAATTTTGAACTATGAATGGGAACAATTACCCAATTCATTTGACAATATCGATAATTTCTGATCTGTGTTCCCCTCCTTACTACCTTTCGAATGACCCCTGACATCATTTATGAATATTCTCGCTTCAATATAATATTTTGCCGATGTATTTTCATGGACATTCCATCTATGCTAATTAGGCTGCATGGCACCTATACATATATAGCGGTAGTGTGCTGTATGAAGTACTACTGAACTTTAATTCACCCGTTAACCAGGACGTCATTTATAAACAGCCCCTTATTACAGAATTTTAGTTGACATCATTATCTTTTTGGAAACGCCAAAACATGAGGTCATATAACAGCTCAGTTTCGCAAATTTGAATTCTGTATAGGTGTGTTTTAGTTTGAAAACAGGGTGGGTTTTTTCTTCAAGACAGTAAACTAAAGTCCAAGTTCAGGCCGTGAATCATATGTTGTGTCCATGGGGATCATAGATGTCCTGTTTATCGGAAGTTAAGTAGGTACGTATTCAATGTATTGAGCACAAAGTACAGTAAAATATAGGTACAGTAAAATCGTGTCCCCCAGTATGAGTTCCTGTTGGAATTGGGGTCATTTATATTTTGTATCTATAAATTTTGGATTATTAAATGTGTATTCAATAAATTTTAACATCCAATGAATTCATATTGTAAACGTGGCTTTGTATAATTTTTAGACCTGAGTAATTTAAAAAAATATCCGTATATAGGGATTATACAGTATTTTATAAAACTGAAAAATGCTTTCTTAGGTGCATATATTTTTAAAAGCGAATATATATATATATATATACACGATATTTTGGGCTTGAAGCAAAAAATAACATCCGCCTGTATATCCTTTAAATTTGGAAAATGTTCGATATCAATGTTTTCAGATACCTATTTAAAAAAAATCACCAACTCCATTTCTCAAGAAATTTTAAACTAGATACTACTGACTACTGACTAATTGTAATTTGGGTGAGCCTTTTTTTTGGAGACAATGTGGCGAAATTCTCAGGAATTATGCTGTTAGTACATTGGTACCTCCGAAAAGCGGACAGTCACGGGACCACAAGTTTTGTCCGTTATTCGGAGGTGTCCGCTATTGGGGAGGGCAACCTTTTTATAAAAAAAAAATTGGTAAAATGTCCTAGGTTTACAATGCTACAAATACATGTTCCGCATTCAATGTTTAGGTACATGAACCTTGCTTTTTTATGTTAGTCAAATTTTAACAAAAAAACACCTTTCCTATAAAACAAATTGAGAAAGATACGTACAACAGTACTGCATCTTAATTGCTGTGTTGTCAAGGAAAGTGTTTGGAAAACATTGGAAATGTATGATTCAAAACAGCTGGATATGTATACAGGGTGACAACAAAAAAATATAGGCAACAAATGTAACAACAAAACAGCTATTTCAATTTGTACTCAAAGTGTCCTCCATCCGCAGCAACACTTTGTGGCATTGGGCAATTGACGAGTCGATTACTGTTTGATCAAGTTCATCCCAAGTTCAACACCAGTATTATCGAACAAGAATTCGTGACGCCGAATTCTGGCCGCTTGGGATGAACTTGATCAAACAGTAATCTACTGGTCAATGGCCCAATGGCGCGAGCGTCTCCGGGCATGTGTTGCAGTGGATGAATTACTTTGAGTACAAATTGAAATAAACTGTTTTGTTGGCACATTTGTTTAATATATTTGTGCAAAATTGGATTTACTTTGATTAAAAAACAAAAAAGTTACGAATTTATGAAAAAGATTCATCTTTTTTTATGCCACCCTGTATATGTATTATTCAAAACAGTTTGAAAATTGTGAAAAACAGCCGAAATGTAGCACTTGTTAAATTCTAACTGTGTTCAACTGAAATTTCAACCGATTTGAATAGAATTTATGAAAAATACCTGTCCGTTATTGAGAGTGTCCGCTATCCAGAGGGAATAACATGGATAGTCCTATATAAAAGGACTGGGACTCGTAAAAATGTCCATTATTTATTTAGAGGTGTCAGTTAGTCGGGGGTGTCGAGTAAGAGAGGTAACACTGTATAAGTTTTATTATACGTTTTGGCAGATTTTTGTGGTTTTCTTAATATATTATTTTAGAAATTAATAAAATATATTTAAAAAAATCTAATATAGGGTTGCGTGATTTAAGTTTGACTTTATTTTGAGACAACCTTTAAATTGAATTGAATACTTATAAGTATAAAACTGCATTCTCATATGACTAAACCGTGACTTGCCATTGTTCTTTTTTTATAATTTCCGTATTTATATTTTTACTTCTGAACCAGTCGGAGATTTGGCGTTTCCATGAATTTCGTACTTCTATGCACCAATAATTCTTCAATGGCCTTTAATTTTATAGTTGCGTAGTTGAGATAATACTATAAATTAAACCAACTTTTTTTTGTTCAGTAACATTTGTTAATTACTGTATAAACTTCTGTACCTGTGAATTTATTATAGTCGTTTCCTATTATTGTTTTAACTGTTTCTCATGCCTTCAAGTAGCTTTGAAAGTGGGTCTGCTTCCTTGCTGGTACCATTTCGATTGGTTTTTATCAAATATTTCATCGAAGAATAGGGTGCTTATCTTAATCCTGTTTTACAATGTTATGGACACTCGTTTACGCTCCAACGTGTTCAAAATTTGTGAAAAGTCAAACTATTTTGTTAAATTCTTATATTCAATGATTTCCTTACATGAAGGTATCACATCATTTCATCATTTGATGGTAAGCTTATTAGTTAAATTTTCGTTTTTTACTCAAAATCTCTCGAATCTACATGCATGATCATTTATGTACGTTAATGTCATATGTGGGTATACATGTATATTAATGTGTGATCGGTA
The DNA here is from genome assembly GCA_034696685.1 of Julus scandinavius. Lineage (NCBI taxonomy): Eukaryota > Metazoa > Arthropoda > Diplopoda > Julida > Julidae > Julus > Julus scandinavius. The sequence continues at coordinate 16,879 of JAQGAE010001644.1, forward strand.
TGTCCATATATATGGCATTTTCCAATTATATCCATGTGCCATATACAGTATTGTCAGATTTTTACATTCATAACAAATTCTTGGTTTACCGAATGGGATGAATGTGGGTGGGGAAGGATTAATTTTGGGTAGGCATTTCAGAATACTGTGTTAATGTGATAACTTGTTCAACATCATGTGTTGTAGAATTACATACAATATTTTTGAAAACATGTTTCTGCAACTGTTTTTGTATGTTGTTCGTACATATTTTCATACTTTTCGAACACCGAAATTTAATCGTTGCTTTCTATTAGCCGAAAATTATCCACATCTTTCATTTTTGCAACTATAAGAACTTTACAAAACGACAGATTGAGAAATTGTTCCTGATATTCAAAAACGTATTTCACAGCATAGTTCTCGGTGGGTAGCTTCAATTTCAGAAATTCATTACAATTAATGCAATTGCTAAAAAATAAAATCATTACACGGTTTAAATTATTCGGTAAGCATTTATATTTTTGAAAAAAGGAAAATTACTAAAGCATACGCAATTATCTGGTTAAGTAATTTAAAAGAAAAACCAACCCAGTTTTTAAAATAAAGTGAAAGGAACATTGCTCTGCGTGGATTAGTATATTGTCAAATTCTAAAATCTTAGATGTCAAGAATCTGAGGGAATAAAAAGGATTAAAGTTTCTGAAAACAAATTTCTTATCTGGTTTATAAATATGCATAAGTAGATGAAGATTAAGTATTCGGTCATAGATATGATAGCTACGTTTTTTAATTCCTTCACAACAGGTGGGTGACAAGCGTGTGAATGGCAAAAAAAAAAGATTGGGAATTTTTCATAGTGTTCTGTTTTTTCCCCGGTTGTGCCACTCGTTTCTATGGGCCATTAATTCGTGGCCGTGATAACCACCCCCGCAACCATATTTATGTGGTTTAACAACTTTTTAAATTTCAATTTCAATTTTTTTAAGTTTTCTGTTCGTGATTTCCAGGCCAGTTGCAGTAATGTGCTTTGCCTCTTCTGCTGAAATAAACCAAGATGGCCGTGCGTGCCATCCACTACATTTATGCCATCCGCTTACCGTTGCTGGTCATCTTTTTGCTGATTCTCCTCCTGTCCATCGTGCTGACCCTCATTTCCATCAACGAGCGCCTGGAGTCATCCCGCACTTGGAACGGGATGGTTGAGAAACCACAGATGCGAGGACCAGGTCCGCCGGATCAGGATCCTGGAACTGGAAGGAAATCCAAGATCCTGCGACGGAAACAGTTTAAGTCCAAGATGCTGATGTTGCACTCGGCAATGCTAGCAAGGTATGCATATTATACTGAAATGTTTTTATAGCGTTAAAAATGGCGTCCAAAAAGCAGACAAGAGTGGAGGCCAGGTCCGCCATCTTGTCCAACCAAACAAGGGATGCATCCTGTTTTCTTACCTATCCCGTTTGCTATGTTAGTTGATGGGTATATTCCTGGTTGTACATTTTTTGCAATTTTATATTAAATAATTTTGGAATAATTTGGATAGAATCGTATCCATGCTTCAGTAATTATTGAAAATATGCAATGTTCGTCATTTGTATGAAGTACAATGTACTTGATCTCAATCCCAGTGCCACCTAACCTTTTGAATCAAGTTAAATCTATCATTCTATGCTACCCAGACACGGGAACTACTCATCCAGTCAAGGTTGGAAAGTCCTACCGGGGGACGTGGTGGTGCACGATGGGGAGTTTGACAATCCACACAAGTTTGCGTACATCACCAATGTCATCGATTCCTGTAAGGGATTCTTTGATGAGCAACGGACCAATGCTCTGATCTTTGTGGAGTCTGATGCCAAAAACGCTGCCCGTCGTCAGATCATTCGTGAGACTTGGGCATTACCCATGCTGCAGAAAGCCCTCAACTTTAAAGTAGTGTTCATGCTGGGTTCCTCCAGGACGACCCCCATCCAGGATATTGTTAACGAGGAGTTCTATGCCTACGGCGACATCGTGCAAGAGAATTTCACTGAGAGCTTCAAACATCTGAGTCTTAAGTCTGTCATGGGGCTCAAATGGACGCAGACTTACTGTCCAGAGGCGGACTTTGTTATCAAGACAGACGACGACATCGTCATCCATGTCCCTAATCTGATGGCCTTGGTTGCTGGACTGAAAGACAAGAAGGTACCAAGGCCTTAATTTCCTTAAAAGCATGTTACAACTTCCCATTCCTAGCAAGCAAGAAATAGATTTACCGTATTAGCATACCAGCATAATTTTCTTATTGTTTAAAATATACTTAAAATTTCAATATATCGAATTTGGGAAAAGTAGAGAAATGTTACCATTATGCAGAGATAAAACTAAAATTACTGATAAATACATTACTTTTAATAAACGCCAATTTGAAATTGCATGGGCAAAGGGATGAAAGTGGATTAAGCCTGGATTTTTTAAATATTAAATTAATAATTTGTAGAATATCCAAATAGTTAATACGGTGGTGGAACCTCGATTATCCGAATTTATGTGCCGCGCCTACTCGAAAAACCTAAAACTCTGATAATACGGATGGCTGAGGCCATTTCATATTCAAAATAAATTACAATATACTTTTATTTCCCTAATTTGTAGTCTAGTACATGAATTTCAAACTTTAAACGTTACATAAACCAAGGAGAAATTTTCTCTTTATTTTGTAGAAAATTACGTGTATTTGTAGTATCATAAGGTCATTACAGTATTTTTTTTTTAAATTACAACACATATTTTGAATCTCACATGGCTTGGATAATACGGACACTCCGATAACTGGGTTTCTGCTGGAGTTCACAGTTTTAATCTTAAATAACTTCTTTATTCGACCATTTCCAGGATTCGCTGCTTTGCCATAAGAACAGGTCCCGGCAGATTATTCGTCGTGGAAACCCTTTACTGAAGTACCAGGTTGGCCAACACGAGCTACCAGGCACCTTCTTTCCAGACTACTGCGGCGGCTTCTTCTACCTGATGTCCAGAGGCGCAGCGCAGAAGCTGTATGCCGCTGCAGTTCATACACCCTACTTCTTCATCGAGGACGTGTATATCACCGGCTTCTGTCGACACAAGGCTGGTCTCCGGCTACTCGACCACCCACACATCGTTCTCCGGCCCCATGTCACGCCAGCCCAAGCCTCCTGTCACTTTGCCGATGGCAGAGTGACCACCCAGGAGCTGGACCAGGACGAAATGAAACGTGTGTGGCAGGCACTCAACACCAGAGGCTTCTTTTGCCCCGTTCCAGTGAACGCCAACACCACCAGTGGGCTGTGAGTGTGAGGATTATTCTGTGATAGCTATATGCGCTGATGACCGAAGAGCCAACTAAGAAGGAAAGTAAGGCACAATCCATATTTGATTAGCGGAATTATGCACACACAAAAATATGGTGGAAAGAGTTAGCCAACACTCGGTATAATCAACCGAATGTTTGCCGTAAAACCTCGAGTGATCGTATGATTTCTGGATTCATGCCGAGGATGAACATTGTGAATAATTTTCAGTATGAATTCTCGTTCAACAATCATAATTAGGGAAATTCCAACTGAGCACCTTTATAGTGACATGCGCGCGTACATCCTTTTACTCCAGACATGGCCATATTTGGTCAAATGCTAAAAGTGTGGCATCATCTACACCTGTAGAAAGTCATCTAGCATTTCATCGTGAAACTTTCGAATAAATTGTAAGATAATCTGAAAATATTGTGACTGAATTTATGACATTGACTGCATGGGGATTTTGGAATATTGATTTTCATAAAATTTCGACGTATGACTTAGTTGCATAATGTACCCTTGGTCTGTCGGATGTCCTTTGAGATTTTGTCTGGGATTTTGCTGCATGATCATCATCCAGATCGATAGGAACCTCAGGAGGTCCTGATTTGATCATGGATTCACGTAATTCATACGAAACCAATCTGTGGTTGTTATTGACGAATTTATTACACTTGTACATATTTGAAATAAGGCTACATTTTGTCTATAGTTCAAACTTCATTATACACGCTTTGCTCGTTGTCCTGGTCGTCCAGCGATGCCAGCTGCAGCTGTGATGTAGAAAACAAGGACGTCGCTCAAGATTTGAATCTATCTTTTAAACGAGTGAAGAAACCTTTCTGTGCGTATTTTACGGTGTGAATAGTGTCCGCTGAAATAACGTCACGACACAATGATGCTGGCAGACCACTGGCCGAAGACACTCCATATCGTTTATAGCGTTGAGCGTAGTAATCTGAGTCCAACCTATGCAGACTCTGGTAGATTCGCTCGCAGTCCTCAGCCGAATGGGCGATTGAACTCGTTTCACCTTGCTTAAAGCTTTGTGCGACTTTGCTGCGTATGTGCTGTCCAAGATCAACGCCTGTTTTCGATATATCGATGGGCCAACTTTGAATAAGACGCATGAACTTCTTGTAAAGATGGGCAGACGCCATTTTAAAATCTTCCTTTACTCCTTCGACTCCTTTTTGTCATTGGACTGCAGAATACGCCAATTACCTTCTTGAGTGCCATTCTGCGTATATCCTACGGTTGTTGCTGTTATGAAGTCTGGTGGATAGATGGCGTTGTAGAAATAGTGCCAATACGTAATCAAAAAGGCGGGAATTTTAAAATTTATTGACTAGAACCCCCTCTAAGGGGGATTGAAACCCTATCCCTTTCAATGGGTAAATTTGCAACGACACTCACAGCCAAAAAAAAAGAGATTAACTAAAAATAAAAATTGTTTAAAATATTTTTTATATAATATTTATATATTTTTTTTATTAAAATAATTGTTTGAATTTTTGCACTCACAACTTGCCTATCTCATGCTACCACCTGCTGGCAGCGTGTGCAAAATAACGGACATTTT
>JAQGAE010001645.1:0-21757 GCA_034696685.1 Julus scandinavius
GTAAATACTTGTATATACGTACATGTACGTCTTGGTGGAGAGCCGGCTTTAGTTAAAAACGTACAATTCAATAAACAAATTACATTTTTGTAAATCACATTTTCTTGTTTTCATTTATAGGTTGCAGGGGCAATTCTCACCTACACCATTACAATCATTGAATTTTATGAAAAAACAAAGAAATAACAAGTATGTATTATATTGTGAGGCACTTAATCCAAGCCTAAGCACATTGCATGTACATTTTCTTGTAATACGAATAATTTCTAAAGGTATTTCACGTTACATTGTATATGATTCCCCTTCATTATGTTCAACTAAGATATATATAGCAGGCTATGAAAGAAGTTTTCCCTTTTATCAAAATAAATGGTTTGCAGTGATAATAACTCGTATAGTTAAATAATTGCGGTCAATATACAATTAATCTACAATTTGTCTGTAAATCCATGTACGTTGAGTTATAACTTAATTTCTAGATACCAAAAACACAGTTTGAATACATTACAAATAACTTTTTTTTGTTTTTTGTAAAACATAGATTTTAGATATCTTTTCAATTCCAGTAAACTAAAATTCCCACCTTGTTGTCTGCGTTTGTACATGAGCATAGAAAATTTCACGTTAACAAAACCTGACAGTATTTAATTACTTGTGTCAATGACCAGTAAAGTACGACTACATTTCGATTTTGAAATGAATTTATACGTTCATTATTTTCTTAAAAAATTATTTTTATATTTCCATAATTGTTGAAAAGAAGAACAAAAAACCATTATAAATAATATATTGTCGATATATTTAAAGAATATGCTTTCAAGGCATCTGGGATAAAAAAACGCGTATTTCAACAAGAAAATTACACTTTTTATAATAACAAATTCACTAATATGTGATTATCTTGATTTCAATTATAGATTATATGGGCTACATGGTATTTATTCTCACCTACACTAGATGTTACTGTCATCAAATTTTATCAAAAACAAAGGAGTAAAGAGCATGTCTACAATTTCTTATAAATAGCTTAACTACTATTCACATAATCAACTACATTATTGCATGATAACTGATGCCTTTGCTAGCTCCTCTTAGTCTAAGCCCTAACATTTAGGTTTATTTATCACACGAAACATGCTTATAGGCATCCACGCAAAACATAAAAATTCGGTTTTATAATGGAAGAAAACCGCAATTGGAATGCTAGTAAAATATCACTGTTCTGTTTCGTAAAACTTAAAGTGAAACTAAAATCTTGCCAAATCTATATAAAAATATTATAAGTTATATTAATTTGCTATAGTACTGAACTTTCGTGATACAATATATGATTAAGAAAATACTTGTAACATTGCGCTGCTTTGCACTGCATCGCACTGCATCATTATAATCGAATGGATATTGTGTGCATTATAATGTGATTTAAGCTTTTATTTAAATAATAAACGGGTATTTGAAAACTAAATGTGATCAAAATAGAGAATTAAGAAAATAATTTATCGTTTTAGAAGACTCAGAAGATTATTAATTTGTCTTTCTGTGACAGCTAATGTGAAACAACCTTAGTACTACACAATCTACCAATTCTATCAATCGCCAATTTAATAAATATTCATAAGGCTATTTATTAACTGCTGTATTTATCTGCGATTCATATAGAGACGAATTTGAATAGGGAATGCCCAGATTAGTTATGTTTAGCCAACAAGGCCAAATGCAAGTTTTACCGGTTTGCTAATTTAATGATGTTCTAAGGGATATAAACGTAAATAACTGGAGTTGTAATTGAGAAGAGTTCAAAAATGATGTTTTACAGATCAGTAGTTACATGAAACGTGGTCCTACGACAACAAAACAGAAATATGGACCTTAATTGTCCTATGGACTTTCGAAGAGGTCCCCTCAAGCCTGTTTCAAAGCATTATTGACTTTTCCTGACCGATAGTTACGCCGGTGAATTCTTACTACATATATATTACTAAGAAATACTTCTACTATTGTAATATACTGCATCGAATAAAGCAATTATCTGTATATGACAATACGATATGGAGGTAATTACGTTAGAATAAAATTTATTTAAAGCTTAGCTATGCTTGTCCAAACTAGTCAAATGTAACATTTATTAGTTTCTTTAATTTTATAAGATGCTCAAGATGTTACTAAAGAATATGGAGTTTTAATTCATATGGGTTCAAATTAAGACATTTTTGCAAACGCATTACAATCGAATATAGTAGTTTAATAAATATTGCACATGTATGAGTAAACCACGGACATAACTCTATAAGCATACACAAAGTATTCTTTAAGTTTTAATATATTTTTGGTAGCTGTAATGCCTAAAAACATAAAACTATAAGTTGTGCTTTGGTATATAATGTATTAAAATAAGTTGCATGGAATAAAATTTCTGTAAATATTTCATTATATCGTTCTTATTTATGTTAATTGCTATAATATGATAAGCACCAGGCAGCTCATGTTGTTTATCAACCATCATAATAAAGATGTCAAGCTAATTTTTTTTGAATAGCCATCTCGTCTTCCCCCTATTAAATAATAATGAATCACACGCAATGAAAAAAACCGAAAATTAATAGCTGAATTAATTGGCGAATTTGTCTTAGGTCATAGCCGTTTTGCCAATCAAGATAGCAAACATGTACTCAAGTATGATTGTCGGGCAACTTTCCATCATTCCTGTACTTTAATAAGTCCCATATAGTACCGTTGGTTTAGCCTATAACGCGGGTCTACTATACCGCTCAAACCCGCGTTATATCGAGTCCATGGACTGTACATAAACGGTTTTATTATTCGCCAATGGTGATTTCAAATTAAAAAAACAAGTATTATATCATGATTGCGGATAAACATTGCATTTTGAAAAATGAATACTTTCAATGTTTAGCACACATTAATCAAGTCCGTATATATGTGACCACATTTCGGGGGATGTGGTACACTATATATGGTCCTCGTTTTTACTAAGAAAAATTATGTTTTCACCTTGAAAAATCGCAGAAAATTGGCGGATTTGGATTGACATTTTTAAAATTTCTTGGATTTTGGGGGGGAAGGGGATCCCCATGATCCCCCTACATATATACGGCCTTAACATTAACGTTAAAAACATACGGTATCTCCAGTTTTAATGAATTTACCCATTTGAAGTTTAAAGAGTGATTTACTATTTCATCACTTGGCTAACAATACATATCCCTTACATTTATACCTATTTGCAATGGTATAATAATATTAATTTTAAATCGTTTAACTTCTGTTCTATAGGATTCCATAAAAATAACATAATGCAAAAACATAATACCATAAGCCATAAAACATACTAATAATGATAATAAAAATAATAATAATAAAATTAACGCTATCGAGAGATTTTTTGGTTCCAATATCAATTCTAATTGAGTGACTATTATCCTATTAAACGATTATGGTGCACATAGAAACGAGCTTTTTTTCTCCTTTTGCATGGCGTTTTCGATTTCAAATTAATAATTTACGTGTGTTGTCTAAAGACGTTATAGCCATGTCAAACAATCTCACAAAACTCTTGCAATGTCAAACGGACTGATATAGATATGATGGATTTAATTACAACAATTAACTATGAATATATTAAGATTGTGTTTAGATATAAATACGCAAGGATAGTAACTTCATGCAATCAGAAATGGCATCGACTGTCCCAGATAACCATGTGGTTAATAGTTCCTTATATGAAGAAGTATATTTGGCATTGAAACCATTGACAAACTTAATGCGAATCCATGGCATGTTTCCAGTTACCACTCAATCAGCCCAGGACGGGAACATCCAAAGTGTGACAGACAATTTAAAATTTAGTTGGGGGCCGAAATTGTTATTTTTCACCTTTATGGCAATTTGTGGGGTATTTGGGTGTGTGTATTTGTGTTTGTGGGACTATACAATAAGGTTGTATCATATTGCTCCTTTGGAAGCCATTGTTGTATCACTTAACACAGTATTAATGAGTTCGGAAGCCTTTTTGAACATCCTTATTATGATATACAATGGTCCAAAATGGAGGGCATATTTCGAGCAATGGAAAACATTGGATGGTTTATTGGATATAAAATCGGACAAAAAACTCGGCCTGTATATTAAGGGGGCTTCCATCTCTTATATCGGTTATGCCAGTTTGTCTTTAGGGACCGTACTGCACATGTTATTTATGAAACACTGGAATCCAGCTCCAGGAGACTTATCGGGAGATGGATTGATATTTGGATTAATTTGCTTTAGCATTTTTTCAAATGGTTGTCAATTGCTGCCAGAAATACTTTTTTCTTGTCTTTGTTGTGCCATTAATCTGAGATTTTTGTCGCTATCAACGAAAATTAATCAAATGGCCCAAAATCTGTTCTCCAATAATGGAGTTGAAAATCAAAACATTGAGAAAGAATTAGAAAATTCGCGAATCGCATTTCAAAGGTTAATAGACATTATAGAAAACACAAACTCCACAATGAGTCCAACTCTTCTCTTTTGTGTTATCATTACTACTACACAAGTGTCTACAGTTGTGTTCATGATATTCTACCAAGCTGTGGCCAATTCCGGGCTGTCGTACACGATAGTCATGTATTCCGGTATCTGTCTTCTTCGAATAATGTCTATTTGCTTCTTTGCTGATGAAGTCCAGAAAAAGGTAAGACTGCCATTCCATTTAAGGCCTTAACAACATAAATAAGTAAAACTTGTAAGTTATTTAAACTGAACTTCTCTTATATGCTGCAGTTAAAGGATGTAAAAAGATGTGTATATCTAATCCCTGCAAGTCAACTCTCCCAGAAAAGTATCGAAGAGGTATATGCCGATGTACAAACAATTATTATACATTCAAGTTTGTTTATCTCTAATTTGAAAACTATTTTATTCAGTTATCGCTGTTCTTAACTGTCATCAAGAAATCATCCATTTCATTTACTGGATGCGGATTCATTGCGATTGATAAGGAGCTTTTCAGTAAGGTACGCTCGTATACTCTTAGTATATTGTATTCATATTGTTCCCATTTTATTCAAGATTGACTTCTGTTTGTAAAGAACATTATAATTATTCGATATCTAATAGAATACCACTTTTATGTTACATATATAAATGCGCTAATATTTCCTGTTCTTCATTTCTTTTATACACAGGTTGCAGGAGCTATTCTCACTTATTCTATTACTATCATTGAATTTCATGAAAAAACAAAAGAATAATGACCATAACTACCGGTTAATGGAAATGGCTAGATTACTGTGCACAAAAACTTTAATTTATTTTTTGCATGATGACCCAAGTCCCGTGACTGCCTAATTGCATTTAGATTTATTAATCATGAATTCTTGCTTGTATACGTGATCCATGCAAATATCATAGAAGTTCCCTTATTTTCGTCCAACTAATCTGATTTACCTACCAACATGCATGTTGGCATTATATGCTTTGTACATGTACAAAGCATATACTCATCATATGGACAAAAACTTTTAATTTAATTTACTTCATAGTCTCGTAAAACTAAGGATAGAATGTTAATTAGAAATATGTTTTTAATATCAGTGAACTAAGATTTATTGTCTATTTTGTCGATTTTAATTCTTGTTAAATGAAATGAAATCTAAATTATTTGTAGAATTATTATAGGCAATAGTGATAAACTCGTATTAAACTATATTGTACGGCATCAGTAATACTTGTAGCTACGCTTATTATTTAAATTAATATTTAATTCAAACGATATACCGGTCTGGAAAAACTAATATAAAATATAACACATAAAAATAAACACACATAAAATTAATTTTTATTATGAGGAAATTTAATGTTATTGTCAAAGAATTCTGGTCACACGTAAACGTATTTTATCTATACAATCATGGATAAATATTTTCTGCACGTCATATAAAATTTAAAAAACCCACTTATTATAATATAATATTGGACAATTAATGCAATAATAATGTGTTGCCACAGTGAAATGTTTTAGTTAAAAATTTAAGCAATATTACTAAATAATGTTTGGAGATTTTAAAAAAAAATTCTAGATTTTTGAAAATTAATGTTAATGAGTGATGATTGAACGATTATGGGAAACATAAAATCTAAAGGTTTTTTCTCCTTTTGCATAGCGTTTTCTATTTCAAATTAATAATTTATCTGTGTTGTCTAAGGAAGATGTAACTACATCAAACTATCACACAAAGCTATTGCAATGTCAAGCAGACTGCTGCATTTTCTAGATTTAATGACTACAATTAGCTGCGAATAAATTAAGATTGAGCTAAGGTATAAAAAGGCAACCTAAGAAGCTTAATGTAATCAGAAATGGCAGCAGCTTCTCCAGATAACCAAGCGATTCATGGGTCCATACATGATAAAGTATATTTGGCATTGGCACCATTGACAAACATCATGCGAATATTCGGCCAGTTTCCAATTTCCGTTCAATCGGTACAAGATGGAAATGTCCAAAGCGTGGTCAACAATTTAAAATTTAGTTGGGGTTCAAAATTGTTGATTTTCACCATTCTTGCAATTTGCTGTTTACTTTGCTCCTTTTATTTTTTAATTTGGGACTACTCAGTTATCTTGTACCCGACTGATCCTTTGGAAGCTATTGTTGTAACACTTAATATAATAATAATGAACACGGAAGCAATTACAAATACGATTAGAATGGTCGCACAAGGCCCAATTTGGAAGGATTATTTCATGCAATGGAAAAATTTGGATGGTTTATTAGATATAAAATCGGACAAGAAACTCGCCTTGTATGTTATGTCTCTTTCCCTGGCTTATATTACTTACGCCGTAATGGCCATAGTGGTTTGCACTTTAATGATATTTCTGAAATACTGGAATCCTTCTCCCGAAGATATCACTGGAGATGGATTTGTAATCGGACTTATTTGCTATACCATTTTCTTAAATGGTTGTCAATTCTTGCCAGAAATACTATTTTCTTGTTTTTGTTTCGCCATTAATCAGAGATTTTTAACGCTTACAAAGAAAATTCACCAAATTGTGGAACCTCCACCCTCAAGTATTGGAGTAGAAAAACGAAATATTGAAAATGAACTAGAAAAGTCGCGAATCGTATTTCAAATATTAAAAGACATTACACAAAAAACAAATGGAATAATGGGCCCAACTCTTCTCCTTTGTGTAATGAACACTTCAGCATACATGTCCACAGTTGTGTTTATGTTCTTCTATCAAGCTGTTGCCGATACCGGATTAGCGTTTTCGAAAATCGCTTATTCAAGTGTTTGTCTTATTCGTTTAATGTCGATATGCTTCTTTGCCGATGAAATCAAGACAACGGTAAGGTTATCATTGTATATTAATGACTTAACAAATAACAGCATTGCTACATGCCTTTAACTTGTCTAATGCGAGTTTTCTTAAAATTACAGATGCATAAATTAAAAAGGTGTGTGTATCTTATACCTGGAAGCCAACTTTCCCTGAGGAGTAACGAAGAGGTATTGTATGTCCATATGAAAATGGTTTTGAAATTTTCATTAAGTTTGTTTCTAATTAGAACACATTATTTTATTTAGTTATTGGTGTTTATTACTGACCTCAAGAAGTCATCAGTTTCGTTTAATGGATGCGGATTCATTGATGTTAATAAGGAGCTTTTCAGTAAGGTATATTAATATTACATTATTATTATCAATCCACAAAAACTTTGAAAAGGCTTATTGGTCGTAACCATTATAGCAATATTAATCCAGTGGATAAAATGACTAGGATACGAGCATGTCCAAAAGTAGCAATTACAAACGACAACGCAGTGTGTAATATTACCGCCTATATGATTTTTGTCTTAACTTTTAATTACGCTAATTATATGATATTTTTGTATTCAATTATAGGTTGCAGGAGCTATTCTCACCTACACCTTTACTATCATTGAATTTTATGAAAAGACAAAGGAATAAAGAGCTTAATTACCGGTTATTTACTATTTTATATATTGCACGACAATCCAGTTACATGATTACTTTATTTGATAACCTAACACGTTTAATGTAGGCGAAAAATCACAGGTAGCTACAACTTTGCCGTTTATTCCTAGTGAACTAAAACTAATATCACGCAAAATCTTAGGTATACATATATAAGCTCCTGTTATGTCTACTATAACGTGTTTTATGTTTTATTCAAATAAAATACGGATCATGAACAACTTTATTATAATCATAGAAGTACAGTTAGCTTCCCACAACTCAGTAAACCTTCTTTGTATATCATTCTTTGTTATTGTATTCACACATTGAACCTTTGATGTTTTATTGTGTCGAGCTGTAACGTTGTGCTTATTCTTAGATACAATTAAATCTGTCCCATTTTGCACTTGGCAAACCCTAGCCCGGACCCCCTTCCCAACCACCTAAAGATTCTTATTCACCATGGGGACAGATGGGAGATAACCACTCTGAATCCCAACTAACCCAACAGTTGTCCCCCCCCCATCCCTGTAGTAAACGACAAATGACTCTCCGTGAATGAATTTGCTACCTGTTATGAATGATTTTATTTCTGGCCACGCATATTTACGATGATACCATTCTACTGTAAATACTGATTGTAAGCAGAAATCATTATTATTTCATAAAAATATATGGTATAGTGTGATAATTTCAATATCATGTTCATGGTGTCGTTAGAATTTTGTCTCCCTTTTGTGTGTAGGATGAAAAAGGATGAAAAAAAAATCCTGCTTGGCTAAAGCGAATTACGAAAGATAAATGCTTTTTATTTACAGTATCAGCTAGCCGTTTCATTTAAAATTTTCGTAAAACAATTAAAATAAAATAATGTTATTTGGAGATGTTTGCATGCCCATTCGTGGTTTCAGACGATTTTCATTTTCTTTTTAAATTTCGAACAACATATTTTTGTTCAGGTATTTCCAAACATACTCGTCATAAAAAATAATATACTAAATATAAAATAATAAAAAATAATAAATTTTATGTAAATAGTAAAAGATTTCAATTCTGGTAATTCATACCAGAAAAGTATTTTATTGTATAAAAAAAATCAGTCTCATAAAAACTTTTTTTTTATAAAGATCCTATAATGGCGCTCTTATTTTCGTTGCTTTGCCAAATGCCAATAAGCACCAGGTAACTCGTGTCAATTGCTAGCCCATCCTAATAAAGTTGTCAACGGTTAGCACACAACTGCAGCGAGAATTATATCGTTAGGGAATTAAGTAACACACAAAGGCCACTTTTTCTGGAACTGCTTTCTTTTTCATCAAAGATAATAATGAATCACACGCAATGCAAAAAAAAAGAAAAAAAATACAACTAAAGACAGTATAAGTAGATGAGTTTGGTTTTTGATCAGTTTTTTTTTTATTTTTCAACTCATCGTATACCCAAAAAACAGCTAAAATAACTGACAAAATCATAGTTTTTCTTTATCAATATATTTTTCCCCTTTTTTTCTCAACAAAATAAACTTAAAACAATTTTCGGTCAAAATAATTTATAATAAATAAATCCCATCTTTTCTATTAGTACAGAAGACAAATTTCGATCCTACCGCAAACTACTAACGGAATATTGGTTTAAAAACACTGTATTAGACAATAACTTTCAAAATTCACATTTATAGTTTTCAAATTTCAAAATTAATTTGTATGGTAAATAAATGTAATGTTGTTGTCAAAGCATTCTTGCCCTACATGTACAGACATGTTTTATCAAAGCAATCAATGAGATGTTTTTCCGAACATCAGTTGAAATTTAAAAAAAGCATTTGTTACTAGAAACCCACTGCATTGCAAGTAATTGAATGTTAATATCTGTAGTTATAAATGTTAAACATGTAGGCGAGGTTTTAAAATAAGTTAACAACATTTAAAAAATGTATAGCTATTGAGTGATTATTAATGCCCTTTTGAACGATTATGGGGAACATAGAAAACAATGTTTTTTTTTCCTATACATATTGAATAGCGTTTTCGATTTCAAATTAATAATTCACTTGTGTAATCTAAGGAAGATGTAGCTACGTCAAACTATCACATAAAGCTCTTGCAAGATTTAATTACAACAATTAGCTGCGAATAAATTACGATTACGCTAAGGTATAAATAGGCAACCCAAGAAGCTTAATACAATCAGAAATGGCAGCAGCTTCTACAGATAACCATGAGATTCATGGGTTCATACATGATGAAGTATATTTGGCATTGGCACCATTGACAAAAATCATGCGAATCCATGGCCTATTTCCAATTTCCACTCAATCCTTGCAAGATGGAAATGTCCAAAGCATAGCCAGTAATATAAAATTTAGTTGGAGTTCAAAATTGTTGATTTTCACAATGCTGACATTCTGCGGCTTATTTTGCTTTGATTACTTTATATTACGGGACTACGCAGTTTTATTGTACCTAACTGATCCTTTGGAAGCTATTATAATAATATTTAACTTGACAACACTTAGTTCGGAAGCACTCGTGAATTTGATTAGGATGGTCGTCCAAGGGCCAAAATGGAGAGCATATTTCGAACAATGGAGAACATTGGACGGTGTATTGGATATAAAATTAGACAGAAAACTCGCCATGTACGTCAAGACAGTTTCCCTAGCTTACATTGTTTATGCCGGAGCGGCCTTAGGAGTTGCAATATATACGGCATTTCAGAAATACTGGAATCCTGTTGACGAAGATTTCACGGGCAATGGATTTGTATTTGGACTTATTTGTAATAGCATTTTTATAAATGGCTGTCAATTGTTGCCAGAAATACTTTTTTCTTGTTTTTGTTTTGCCATTAATCTGAGGTTTTCAACGCTTATAAAAAAAATTCACCAAATTGCAGAAAATGTGCACTCTAGCGATGGATTTGAAAAGCAAAATATTGAGAAAGAATTAGAAGAGTCGCGAATTGCTTTTCAAATATTAAAAGATATTATTAAAAGAACAAATGCTTTAATGGGCCCAACTCTTCTCTTTTGCGTAATCGTCACTTCAGCATACATGTCCACAGTTGTGTTTATGTTCTTCTATCAAGCTGTGGCCAATATCGGGGTAGCAGTCTCGAAACTCATTTACTCTAGTGTTTGTCTCCTTCGTTTAATATCTATATGCTTCTTTGCCGATGAAATCAAGTTAAAGGTAAGTCCATGCATTATTTAACAGCGTTTAGATAAATAAGTAATCATATTATCCATTTTATTTGACAACTTATGCCTACAACTTGTCTAAGCTTGGTTATTTTACAATTTGCAGATGAGGAAATTAAAAATGTGCTTACATTTATTACCTGCAAACAAACTCTGCCAAAAAAGTACCGAAGAGGTATGTTTATTGGTCAAGAATTCAATTTAGTTTATCTTTAATTTGAAAATATCATTTCAATCAGTTGGTGCTGCTCGAAATGGTCATGAAGAAATCACCCGATTCATTTAGTGGCTGCGGGTTTATCGCAATTAATAAGGAGCTGTTTAGTAAGGTAAAATCATTCTTAATTTTATTGTCACATTATTGCTCTTATTCTGTTTTGAAAGGCGGGGGGGGGGATGAGAAGGAGGGTATTGGTCCTAACCACTATAATCATAGCAATTCACAGTTTAATATATGTATGTAGACTAGGTTATTAGCATGTCCAAAAGTAATAAATTCTTTAATGGAAAGGCTGAAAACGGGTCTTTCAATAATTAAATTCTATTTGTTTTTGTCTTAACTTTTAAATACGCTAATTTGCTTAATTCTTGCTTGTATTCTATTATAGGTTGTAGGCGGAATTCTCACTTACACCATTACTATCATCGAATTTTATGAAAAAACAAAGCAATATTGAGCATAATTATCGCTCTATGGACGTATTATCTTTATTATTATGCACATATAATTATTAATTATACTATTGTATCCACACCTGCTTTAGATCATACATTAATTAGCTCATATAAAAGGTAAACGTATTAACCAAACATGACAAATGCTTTAACAGCATCCCGAAAAATGACCGACAAGATATAAATTAGATGTTTAATCCCATAGTGATAGAGATTATTATTCACCTTATTATTTGCCTTTACAACGTTTAGTAAAATATGTACAGTAGGTATGTTTCAATTATTTTCAATCAGAACTCCAGGTATATTCGTTAGCATTAATTAGTGCATCACATAAATTAAACAACCACTATGCATGCTAAGCTTACATAAACCTGAACATCTTTTGTATAAATGTCACTTTATCATATAATCAACTCCATTCATCAGAGGATGGAGAAATCATACTTAAACGGTTGAATTTCCCCCATTAATAATGATTAATAATATCGCAGTAACAACGTTACTAATTTGACTTTCTACAGGATAAATTGTTTTCTAAACGTACTTTTATGATTATATTAAAGTTGTTCAAGATCCGTATATTATTTGAATATATTCTTTCTCGATAAACTTCTTTCTCAATATTTCGCTATTCGATTCTAATACTTGAGGGTAGAGGTTGTGTAATTTGATGAACTTTCTTTGTAAGCGTTAAATATCTCAAATTAATGGCGAAACAAAATCAAGAAAAAAGTATTTCTGGAAAGAATTGACAACCATTTAAGAAAACGGAATAGCAAATAAGTCCGAGTACAAATCCAACCCCAGTGAAATCTTCGGGAGAAGGATTCCAGTATTTCAGAAATATCATATATGTAAGTGCAAACAACTATATGGCCATTGCGGAGTAAATAGTAATATAAGCCAGGTAAAGAGACTTAGCATCTCTGTCCGATTTTATATCCAATAAACCATCCAAATTTCTCAATTGTAAGAAATAGCCTTCCAAATTGAGCTTTGTGCGACCATATTAATCGTATTTTTAATTGCTTCAGTGTTCATTAATGTTATATTAAGTGTTACAAGGACAGCATTCAAAGGATCAACAATGAACAAGATAACCGAGTTGTTCCAAATCAAAAAAATGAAAATTGCTAGAATTGTGAAAATCAAATATTTTGAACATTATTGTCCAAACATACTCACATATGCATTTAATTTGATAATTTAAATTGTATAATAAAATCAATAAGGCTCCAGAATATGCCATCAGTATATGCTACATACATGTAAATAAAAAATAATATACTAAATATTAAATAGTAATTCATTAATTATTCAATCATAAAATTTAATTAATATTATTTAATAGTAAAAGGTGAAATAAGTTTTCCATTCTTGTAATTCAAACCAGAAAACTATTTTATTGTATAAAAATTCAGTTTCATAAGAATATATATTTTTTTATAAAGATCCTATAATGGTGCTCTTATTTTCGTTGCTTTGCCAAATGCTAATAAGCACCAGGTAACTCGTGTCAATTGCTAGCCCATCCTAATAAAGTTGTCAACCGTTAGCACACAACTGCTGCGAGAATTATATCATTAGGGAATTAAGCAACATACAAAGGCCACTTATTTTTTCCCTACTGCCTTCTTCATCTGAAATAATAATGAATCACACGCAATGCAA
The DNA here is from genome assembly GCA_034696685.1 of Julus scandinavius. Lineage (NCBI taxonomy): Eukaryota > Metazoa > Arthropoda > Diplopoda > Julida > Julidae > Julus > Julus scandinavius. The sequence continues at coordinate 13,540 of JAQGAE010001645.1, forward strand.
AAAAAATTCAACTAAAGACAATATCAGTGGACGAGTTTGGTTTAGGTCAGTGTTTTCAAACATTTTCAACTCACTATACCTAAAAATGGCTAAAACTATAAATAAAAATCATACGTTTTCTATATCTATACATTTTTTTCTCAACAAAATACAGATAAATGAAGTTTATATCAAACAATTTATGATAAATATTTTTTTTTTAAAAATGTACAATTATTACACAGGAGAAAAATTTCTTTACTACCGCAACCTACTGACGGAACATCGGTTCAGAAACACTGTATTAGGTAATAATTTCCATAATTCAATTTTTTAATGCTCCATTCTAAATGTTCAGAAACAAAGATGAAATTTATTTTGTATTACAAAGAAATTTAATGCTGTTGTCAAAGCTTTCTTGTCATACACAGATATTTTTGGAAACACACAGATTGCAAGGAATTGAATAATAATACATGTAGTAATATTAAAATGAATTTATAAAGTCGAGAATTTAAATTTAAGCAATAATATTAAATATGTAGGCAAGTTTTTAAAATAAATTTCCAACATTTAAAAAAACTATAACTATTCAGAAATTATTAATGCTTTTTTGAACGATTATGGGGAACATGCATATAGAAAGCAGTGTTTTTTCTCCTATTGCATAGCGTTTTCGATTTCAAATTAATAATTCACCTGTGTAATCTAAGGTAACTACGTCAAACTAAATATCACATAAAGCTCTCGCAATGTCAAGCAGACTGCTGCATTTTCTAGATTTAATTACAACAATTAGTCGCGAATAAATTAAGATTGCGCTAAGGTATAAATAGGCAACCTAAGAAGCTTAATGTAATCAGAAATGGCAGCTGCTTCTTCAGATAACCAAGTGATGCATGGTTCCATTCATGATGAAGTTTATTTGGCATTGGCACCATTGACAAAAATCATGCGAATCCATGGCCTGTTTCCAATTCCCTTACATTCCGACCGCGACAGAAATATCCAAAGCGTGGTCAGTAATATAAAATTTAGTTGGGGCTCAAAATTGTTGTTTTTCACATTTGTGGCAATTTGCGGAATATATTGCAGTATTCATTTTTTAATTTGGGACTATGCATTAATCATGTATCGTAATATTCCTTTAGAGGGTATTACCATAATACTTAACATAATAACATTGTGTTGGGAAGCACTTGCGAATTTGATAAGTATGGTCGTCCAAGGGCCAAAATGGAAGGCATATTTCGAGCAATGGAGAACATTGGATGGTTTATTGGATATAAAATCAGACAGAAAACTCGGCATGTATGTTAAGACCGTTTCCATAGCTTATATTTTTTATGCCGGAACTGCTTTAGGGATGGCATTGTATGTGTTATTTATGAAATACTGGAATCCTGATGCCGATGATTTGACGGGCGATGGATTTGCACTCGGATTTATCTGTTATTGCATTTTCTTAAATGGCTGTCAATTATTGCCAGAAATACTTTTTTCTTGTTTTTGTTATGCCATTATTCTGAGATTTTCAACGCTTACAAAAAAAATGCAAAAAATTGCAGAAAATGTGCACTATAATAATGGATTTGAAAAGCAAAACATTGAGAAAGAATTAGAAAAGTCGCGAATCGCATTTCAGATATTAAAAGATATTATAAAAAGGACAAATGCTGTAATGGGCCCAACTCTTCTCTTTTGTGTAATCGCCACTAATGCGTACATGTCCACGATTGTGTTTATGTTCTTCTACCAATCTGTGGCCAATATCGGAGTGGCGTTCTCGAAACTCATTTATTCTAGTGTTTGTCTCCTTCGTCTAATGTCTATATGCTTCTTTGCCGATGAAATCAAGATCAAGGTAAGAATATCCTCTTCATCCTTTTATCTATTTTGTTTGACAACTTATTTAAGCTCGTCTTACAATTGCAGATGAAAAAATTAAAAATGTGCATACATTTATTCCCTGCAAACAAACTCTGCCAAGAAAGTACCGAAGAGGTATGTTTATTGGCCAAGAATTCAATTTAGTTTATCTTTAATTTGAAAATATCATTTCAAACAGTTGGTGCTGCTCGAAATGGTCATGAAGAAATCATCCGTTTCGTTTAGTGGCTGCGGGTTTATCGCAATTAATAAGGAGCTGTTTAGTAAGGTAGAATCATTCTTAATTTTATTGTCACATTATTTCTCACATTCTATTTTGAAAGGAGGTATTGGTCTTGACCACTATATAATCATAGCAATTTACAGTTTATATAAATATATGTATGATTAGGTTATAGCATGTCCAAAAGTAATAAATACTAATGAAAAGGCTGAAAATGGGTCTTTCAATAATTAGGCTGTCTTAACTTTTAATTACTCTAATTTGTTTCATTCTTGCCTGTATTCTATTATAGATTTTAGGCGGAATTCTCACCTACACCATTACCATCATTGAATTTTATGAAAAAACAAAGGAATATTGAGCATAATTACCGGTTTATGGATGTATACCATAATTACTATTCACACATAAGTATTAACTTAACTATTGCCTCTACACTTACTCTCATATCAATGTTAAATGTAAACTTATTTGTAGAACAACTCTAGCTAGCAGATATAAGCTGGCACTGAAAGTCAATGTCTTAATTAATATTGCACTGCATTGTAAAGTCTGTAGTATTGAATAAACTTAAACAAATAGATGAAAATGTCCGCAGACGTTTTAAGTTGTTATTGAAATAATACACTAAAAAAAATGACACTTAAAATTTGTTTAATCTCTTTAAATAATTGAATTAAAAGCGTTTGAACCCAAGTTAATTCATCCTTTGGTTTACAAGCGTGTTTTTATTCGCTGTGCCACGAATGATCCACAGGTGTGTGCCAAATTTCTAAAGCCGGGTCTCCACCAAGACGTACATGTACGTATATACACGTTTTTTACAAATATATGCAAAGAAGTTCGCCCTCCGGGTTTGTTTCAGCCGCCATTTTGTAAATATATGTAAATATCAATTGTACAACAATTAAAGACATTTAATACGTGGAATATTTTTACATATATTTACAAAATGGCGGCTGAAACAAACCCGGCCGGAGGGCAAACTTTTTTGCATTTGTTTGTAAATACGTGTATATACGTATATGTACGTCTTGGTGGAGACCCGGCTTTAGTGAAGTCTTATTGAATACTAATTATTTCTCCCCATAAGATAAAGCTAATTTGATTTTTTAACTGAAATTATTCATTCACGCTTTGTAGGCCATTTTTAGAAACAAAAATTGTTGTTCGTACTTGCTACTTAAAAATGAGAATAAGTTTATCATTTTTGAATTGATTATAAGGGATTCCATAAAAACAACTTTCCATAAAAATCCTATCACCGTATTTCTTTTTGTTGCTTCACCAATAATCACCAAGTAACTAATGCCAATTGTTAACCCAACATGATAAAGTCGTCAACTGTTAGCTTAGAATTACATGTATATCATTAGGGGATTAAGTACTATTCATTTGCATCGTATCCCCCTTTTCCATATAATATATGAATGAATCACAAGCACTGCAAAAAATCGAAAACATAACATTGAATTACTGGACGAAGTTGTCTTAGGTCAGTGATTTTCAACCTTTTTCATATATTTTTTGTATTAATTGATACATTTTTGTACATCCGTGAATTCTGATCAGCCAGAACCACAGGAAGCTCAATTTTAATTGCGAGGAAAGTTACGTTCTAATAGTTCGATAAACACAGCAGTTGCACATCCAGTTTATTAATACTAACTTTTAGATTTTTAATTATCGACCAATATTACCACATGCAACGAAAAAAACACATGTTTTCCTGAATATAACACATAGGAAGATTACATAAATGCATCTAAAGTATAATATTTTTGAAAAGTCAATGTTTTAAAATTTAGTTAACGTTTGGCATTATCCCAGTTGTTTTCTTTTAAATCCCAGCAGTTTTAGTGTACTTAATTTAACTTTTAAATGCATGATCTTTATCTTAATTCATGTTATGATTGTTCTAGTAAACGATTATGAGGTACGTAGAAACTAGCTTTTTTTTGTAACTGTTGCATAGCGTTTTCGATTTCAAATTAATAATTCACTTGTGTTATCTATGAAAGATGTAGCTACCCCTAACTATCACAACATAGCTCTGCCAATGTCAAGCAGACTGCTGCATTTGCTGGATTTAATTACAACAATTAGCTGTGAATATATAAAGATTGTGCTTAGATATAAATAGGCAATCATAGAAGCTTCAAGCAATCAGAAATGGCAACGGCTTCTACAGATAACCATGAGATTCATGGGTCCATACATGATGAAGTATATTTGGCACTGGCACCATTGACAAACATCATGCGAATCCATGGTCTGTTTCCAATTCCCACTCTATCTGTCCTGGAGGGAAATGTCCAAAGTGTGGTCAACAATTTAAAATTTAGCTGGGGGTCAAAATTGTTAATTTTCACCATTGTGGCAATTAGCGGTATATTTTGCTGCTATTATTTTACGCTTTTGGATTATGCAGTTATCATGTATATTACTGATCCATTGGAAGCTATTGTTATAATACTTAACTTAACAGCAATGTGTTCGGAAGCACTTACAAATACAATTTGGATAGTCGCCCAAGGGCCAAATTGGAAAGCATATTTCGAGCAATGGAGAACACTGGACAACTTATTGGATATAAAATCGGACAGAAAACTGGGCCTGTATGTTAAGTCACTTTCCCTAGCATATGTTATTTACGCCAGTACGGCATTAGGGACGGCATTATATGCCTTAATTTTGAAATATTGCAGTCCTGATGATGAAGATTTTACAGGCGATGGATTTGTACTCGCATTTATTTGCCACTGCGTTTTTGTAAATGGTTGTCAATTGCTGCCAGAAATACTTTTTTCTTGTTTATGTTTTGCCATTAATTTGAGAATTCAATCGCTCACAAAGAAAATTCACAAAATTTCAGAAAATGTGCACTCAAGCAATGGATGTGAAAGGCAAAATATTGTGAAAGAACTAGAAGAGTCGCGAATCGCATTTCAAATATTAAAAGCTATTATAAAAAGGACAAATGTAATAATGGGCCCAACTCTTCTCTTTTGCGTTATTGTCACTTCTTCTTACATGTCCACAATCGTGTTTATGTTCTTCTACCAATCTTTGGCTAATACTGGGGTTGCGATCTCGAAAGCCATTTATTCAAGTGTCTGCCTAATACGACTAATATCTATCTGCTTTCTGGCTGATAAAACCAAGGCAAAGGTAAGGAAGTATTTGTATTTTAATACCTTACCAACGTACTAATTTATTTGACTAAGATGATTTCAGATGAAGACATTCAAAAAGTTTATTTATCTAATCCCTACGAGCCAACTCTCGCAGAAAAGTAACGAGGAGGTATGTCCATGTGAAAATCTGTTGAAACATTTAATTTAATTTGCTTCTAATTTCAAAACTTTATTTTAATTAGTTATTGATGTTCATAAGTGTCATCAAAAAGTCATCCGTTTCGTTTAGTGGCTGCGGATTCATATCGATTGATAAGGAACTTTTCAATAAGGTACGAGCGTATAATCATTTTTAAATTCTGTTTCTTGCTTTTTATTCTTTGAAAGAAACTGACTATTTTGCTATGAAGTATTTTGTTAACTTTATTTTGAAAATGTAATTTTTATAAAAGAACTATATTATGTTATAGTTCTAGGCCTAATGCAATCTACTGATTAAAATTACTATATTATTAGAAGGTCCAATAGCAATGCCTATACTAAAGGCAAGAATGTACAGTACCCCATTGCTAAGTTGCACACGTTGGTTTACAAATCAAAGAATTGATAAAATACAGCAAGATAATCGATCCCTCATCATGTTATTTCAAATAAATAGAGTAAATTTATGAAATGCACTAATATGCCATATTCTTGATTACAATTATAGGTTGCAGGAGCTATTCTCACATACACCCTTACTATCATTGAATTTTATGAAAAGACAAAGGGATAACGGTTTATCTGAAGTTGTATGTAACTTAGTTTATAATTACGCACATTTTCATTTCCACCAGCAAACTCTTGCTAATATTAGTTATCCTGCCAGAGTCCTTGGTTAGATAATACTGTATAGGGTTGTAGAGAAACTTATTTAACCATAGCAAATAATTTCTGATATGGAATAACTTAAATTAGTGCTTTGAAGAGTTGTTTTAGCTACAATACTCAAGGTAGTCGTTGCATGGTTAATCAGATTACTGTTTATTTTTGCATCCACGTTATATATAAATGCTGTTCACGTGTGCCAAAACCACGAGTATGTAACACTAAAAACATTCTCTCTAGATTTCAAATTACAATAAACATTTTTATGGAGACGGTAATGCATTTCACAAAAAGAACTTTTTAATACAAGTTGAGAAAAACAAAGGATATTCGTGGTTTCAAAAGTTATTTAACTTTATATTTTACCATCCAATAATCTAGCACTGTTTTTCAAAAAAGATTGAAATCGAAAACAGGAAAAAAACTCCTTAGAAACAAGTATAAGAATGACGTGATAATTTTAGTGCTTTTTTGCGTGCTGTGAATTACAAATAATTGAAAACAATGCAATGTCTAGACTCTAGAACGTATTATGGAAATTCATATTTTGCATATTCAGTAGTTTCCACATTTTATTTTCAGTTTTCATCTAAATTTGAGCTATATAAATGTATAATGTATGAATTTAAATTAATTAGACTATAGAAAGTTTTCCTTTCTGAGAACTCCTTTCTGGCTCATATTATATTTATTTTATTTATTTAAATTTGTGACACTCGAAGAGTACAAAACACAGTATAGACTACCGTGTTACACTATACATATTTACAAACATGAAAGGTGAAACTAGGATACTCATGGTAAATGTATCGATAATGTGGGGGTTGACCTATAAAAAAGTTTCATACACTAAAATTGAAAAAATATTAAAGGCTCTTCAGACCACGGGGTCAGCGTCGGAAATAGGGTACCAATGTATTCAGATATCAACAGAATTCAAGAAGTCGTCATTATGTATTTCTTTAGGGTAGACTTCCAGTGTCGACAACTGCGTATGCAGGAAAAATGTGAACATTCAAAGAGTTTCGCTCTAAGCAGGAGAGGTAGTTCGTTCCACTACGAGAAGGTTCGATAAGGAAAACAGCGATCCAGTAAAGTAATATGGCATTCAGAGTAGAAAATCTACTTCGGTAGTTTGTTGTATTAAAAATCAGTCGTATAAAAACATAATTTCCATAAAGATCCTATAATATTTTTCTCATTTTTGATACTTTGGCAATAAGCACCATGCAGGTAATTAACTCGTGTAAATTGACAGCACATCGTAATAAAGTTGTCAAGTGCAGCGGGAATTGCATCATAAAAGAATAAAGTTATACACACAGACCACTTTTTCTGAATAGACATAGTGTCTTCGTCATATAATATAATAATGAATCACGCAATGCTGAAAAACCAAAACATCAAGCTGAATTACTGGACGAGGTTGTCTTAGGTCATAACCGTTTCACCAATGACATTGTGGAGCCTTCGATATTCGGTCAACTTTCCACCATACACATGCTTTCTAAATTTTCTTTGGGATTGCGAACTATTTTATGTCATTATTGCATATAAACACAAGAAATTCAATTTTAATTACTTGGAATTTGAATGTACTCCCTAAGCTTTCTTGTGGATGGGATTTATGATAATTTATCAATGCATACAGTGGTAATGAGTTTTTTTAATGTCAGGTAAAATTAAAAAATACCATGCTATTGGATATATACACTGAAATCAAAGAATCTTTTAAATATCAGATATTATACAGCCATGATAAATGGAAAGCAAACAAATTATTAAATCTTTTTTTTTTTTTTAAATATTAACCAATGTTCTTAAAGACGAGTAACAATGAGGACCAACCAAATCAAAATATAAAAATAGCATAATTAATATTCACACAATAGTAAAAAAACATCATAACATCATAAAATACATTTTTAAGTATTTATAAAAGTATCTCAATATTTTTCCTACATTTTTAAAATAATTTTTGGATATAATAATAAAGTGATATTTGCAATAATATAAGTTATGTAATACAGAAACTCAAGGTTTTTTTGGTACTTATTGGTTTATTCACCGCCACTCGAAATATGGCACGCCAAAAACGACATAATCACACTATGCAATGTTG
>JAQGAE010001646.1:0-21753 GCA_034696685.1 Julus scandinavius
GAAAAACGAAAAAGTGATACCATTGCTGATTTATCAAGCTATTTTAAACAATTTTTATTTTTATTTAATCTCTTTTTCTTTGGCTGTAATTGTGTTTTAAAATTTCACCCATTGAAAGTGATAGGCTTGTGATTCACATTAAAACATGGTAGGCTGATATTGTGTGACAAGGAGAACAGTGTATATATAATGTCGGATTTTCTGAAAACATGCCGATAGGGTAATTTCTCCATCCCATTCACTGTTATTTATAACTGAGGTATTATGACAAGAGAAGTTATTCTAGATATCGCTTCCAGGATAAATAATGGTTTATGCAAATCATAAAATGATGCAAGAATACGAAATGTGTACTCACCTTGTTTCCTTAGTTTCTCCTTAATATGGAATCTATTAAAAGTAGGTGATTGTGGTTACTTTATAGTTCATTTTTCATCGGTCGCGATCACGTTTTTGTTATTTTTTTCCCGCTGAATTTCTCGCTAAATCCTCGCGTTTCAGCGCATGAGACGGTCGATCAGTCTTCCAACAGAATGCAATTTTTCGGCGATTAATAATTCATCAAATAGCGGAGATTTGGGTCTTCACGATGAGGGGATTTTTTTGTTGCTTCGATAAAAGGGGGAGTATGACAAGCCTCCTCTTCGATGCCGATAGTATCAGGGGAAATTCACCTTCTCGAATGCAGCCATGCTTGGCAGCAAAACATGTGGTTAAAATGCCCGAGACAGCGTTATATATTTTGCGATGCCTACTAATAGGATCACTCAGCCCCCCTCAGCCCCCTCGCCACTACCCCCCAAAAATGCACGTGGAAAAGGTGCTTGTTGCTCCAAAAGCGCACCCTGGGAGCGAGCGCCATCTTGTAACAATTACTCGCAACTTAACCAGATGCAAACTTCACACATGTGGACTAGGCATAAGTGTTGCTTTATTCGCAGGACCAATGCAAATATAAGGCCGCTTTTTTAGTGAAAAGCTTCCAATTTGGTATTTTAAAATGGATTCTCATGTATTATAATTAAACCCCTGTACTGCTAATATTTCTTAACTAAGGTGCTAGTGTTTTAAAGTTTCACTGTTACGATTTATGAAAATAACAAAAACATTTTGATTATAGAGTACGTGGCATTCCATAATAGTGTTTCTTGGATATTTAGAAGATGTAGCAAGTGTTTTTTGTTTATATTATTGCAGTATATTTTACAATTATTGTTTATTTAGGGTAGTTTTTCAATAAATACCGCTTCTGCTGTGATATTTTCTATTAACACTTCTTGGAAAACTTGCAGATGGAATAGTCTTTTATGATTGCATTTCAAAACCATAATAGGCTACCAGAATGACATTCCAAATTAGCATTTCTCAGAAAATTTGTAAAAAAAATCTCAGTCTTTAAATCAACGTACGATTCAATATTGAAATTTCTTTTGAAAAAAAATAGCGAATATACTAATATTTTAATAATGAAAGTTGTTTTTTCAGAAAATCATGTCATCAAACCGCAGTCTATTCCATATTAAAATGCATTACTTAAAAATAGTTTATTCATCAAATTTGCAGAACATATTATTCAAATTTCTCGTGGTCAAGTACTTTTTTTTTTAGAGTTTCTAGTAATATTTCCAGTAGAATTCCAGTAACATTCTCCAGGAAATTTTCTCATAACCCCCCCAAAGGGAAGGCTACACGTCATAGTCATAGTCACACTTCTACAGAAGCATGGTGGGAATTATTTCTAATTGTGGAGTTTTGGGGAAATTTTGCTACTGTTTTGTAAATTTGTATCTTGATGATATCACACTGGATGTGAAATTTCTTGAGATATTGTTATAGGCGTTGACTTTGGAGCTCAAATTACATGTAGATGTTATGAGAAAATTTACTGGAGAATGTTACTGGAAATATTACTAGAAACTCTAAACAAAAATTACCTAACCACGAAGAATTTGAATAATATATTCTGCAAATTTGATGAATTTTTAAGAGAGGCATTTTAATAAGGAATAGCTTGCGGTATGATGACATACAGTTTTCTACTTACTGTACACTGTTAGAGAAGCATGGTGGAATTTGTTTGGAATTGCGGAGTTTTTGGGAAATTTTGATACTGTTTTGGAAGTTTTTATGTTTATGATATCACACTGGATGTTAATTTCTTACGATATTGATATGTAGATGTTACGAGAAAATTTACTGGAGAATGTTACTGGAATTCTACAGGAAATATTACTAGAAACTCTAAAAAAAAGTACTTGACCACGAAGAATTTGAATAATATGTTCTGCAAATTTGATGAATAAATTATTTTTAAGCAATTCATTTTAATATGGAATAGACTGCGGTTTGATGACATGGTTTTCTGAAAAAATCTTTCATTACTAAAATATTAGTACATTCGCTATTTTTTTTTTCAAAAGAAATTTCAATATTGAATCACACGTTGATTTAAAGACTGAGGTTTTTTTTTACAAATTTTCTGAGAAAAGCTAATTTGGAATGGCATTCTGGTAGCCTATTAAGGTTTTGAAAAGCAATCATAAAATACGAGTTTCTATTCCATCTGCAAGTTTTCCAAGAAGTGTTAATAGAAAATATCACAGCAGAAGCGGTATTTATTGAAAAACTACCCTAAATAAACAATAATTGTAAAATATACTGCAATAATATAAACAAAAAACACTTGCTACATCTTCTAAATATCCAAGAAACACTATTATGGAATGCCACGTACTCTATAATCAAAATGTTTTTGTTATTTTCATAAATCGTAACAGTGAAACTTTAAAACACTAGCACCTTAGTTAAGGAATATTAGCAGTACATGGGTTTAATTATAATACATGAGAATCCATTTTAAAATACCAAATTGGGAGCTTTTCACTAAAAAAGCGGCCTTCTACTTGCATTGGTCCTGCGAATAAAGCAACACTTATGCCTGGTCCACACCAACGAAAGCACGGAGCAAAAGCAAGGTTTTCGAAAACATGTTTTCAATAAAATGAAGCTTACCAAGTTTCCGTTCCAATGTTTCTGCAAACGTTTACGCTGTTTGCTTTCAAAAGTGACAAACTTTTGCTCAGTTTTTCCTGTTTTTTTTATTTTTTGGTTTTTACACCTCTGCTTTTGGAAGCATGTTTTGATGTTTCGTGTTTCCGTGTTTTCTGCTTTTGCTCCGTGCTTTCGTTGGTGTGGACTCGTCTTTAAGAAAGGTTTACTGCAAATGAATATGATTTCAGGGATTATAATATATATAATTTACGTTTAGATATTTTGGATATTTCTAATTTTATAATCGATACGCTTGGAACTAACTCAGAAGTGACGTTTTATTTTTTCATGTCATTACGAATTATGTTTACTTTATTAACTTTATTGATGGAAAACTTATTTTGCGAGGCCCCATTGATTTTTTGAATAATGAGTAAACATAAAAACTACTGAAAACGTTGTTTCATTTCACGTTTCATTGCGAAACTATTTTTTCAAATATGCACGTAACCTTCTTACACATAAATCATGTTCTAAGTTATGGGCTGTTCTTGGTTATAAGAAGAAATGAAGCTTTTATCTTAAAATATGAAAACGTTTTATGTTGAATATGCTGGAAAAAAAACACATGCTTATTTTTAATAAATTGATTTATTAGGTATATAATGTGATAATATATTTAACCGGCTAACTAAGCATTAAGAATAATAAAGTATTGAAAATTTATTCACATAATTTTCAATACTTTTTTTTGCACTAGTTTACACTAATACTTTTATAGTTTACAAAATGCATATTTATGAAAACAAATGATCTGACAATGTTGAATTAATTTCACATCGATGGTATGTAGCATTAAATAGTCTTCATCTGTTTCAGATGTCATTAACTAAAGGATCATAGTGTATTATCATACTTTTGTCATTACAGAGAATAAATGCTTGTTAACATTGATAATTCCTTATTCGCAGTCACAAAGACATTTTTTAAAACATGATTCATATAGAATTTTTTTTCTCTTCAGTAAAGCATCCTGCTCATTATAGTTTTTCTTTTTTTTGTTTTTGTACGAAATGTTTCCGCGCCAGATGTCAGTGCAAGAATTAAAGGATATAAACCAGCCATTGTTTTTCAAACAAAAGTTCAAATATGGGGGAAAAAAATATAATTTAAATCTTTTTTCCTTTTGCATCGGTTTGCATTGAAGTTGAAATAATGACAAACAAAACAGAATGAAATCTTTCGTTATGATATGTATTCTGCATTTAGATTATTTTATTAACATTATAAAATGTATGCAGGCATGCATACACATGCATCATCCATAACGATTATAATAAACCGACTTATTTAATGTGAATTGTAATGCATTTTGGTTTCATTGCAATGTTTAACAAATAAATTGATATTAATTTTCTATGGTTGGGATTTTTTAAAGAAAAATGTACTGAGCTTGTTTGGCAATTTGCGCTTCTGCCACACATATAGGTTGGCCACAAAAAAAGAAGAATTTTTTATAAATTCGTATCTTTTTTTTATTTTCCCAGGTATACAGTGTTTTCAGATTTGTGTTCCAGCAAGATGGTGCACCAGTACACACCACTCGAAACTGTTCAACTTCTCCATCGAGAGACTCCAGATTTTATACCACCTACCCTTTAGCCACCTAATAGCCTCGATTTGAACCCTGTTGATTATTTCATCTGGGGGAATTTGGTGCAAAAAGTGTACCGAACAAAGATTCGCGAGACACTGAATTCTGGCCGCTTGGGATGAACTTGATAAAACAGTAATCTACTCGTCAATTGCCCCAATCACACAAGCTTATCCTGGCATGTGTTGCAGCTGATGGAGGACACTTTTGAGTACAAATTGAAATAGCTGTTTTGTTCGTACGTTTGTTGCCTTTATTTGTGCAAATTTGGAATTACTTTGATTAAAAAAACAAAGTTACTAATTTAAGAAAAAGGTTACTACTTTTTGTGGCCACCCTGTACATGCTGAATTGGGTAAGATTTAAACGCACGTTGTTGCCATGCCAAATTACCGTAATTTGCAAGACTAGTTAAGGTTTATTCGTAGGATATGTAGTCTTGGGCCAAATTTAATTTTTCTGGATAAATGTAGCTAGGTGTCAGAGTTATTCTATAATTTATCAATGACAAATGAATGACTGTTATTGTAAACAAGGTTTTCCTCAAATTCAGTAATTTTTCAGGACATTACTTCAGGCGTCGTTGTATTACAGGCATTCTCAGACAGCACATTACTTTGTTGCGACACCTTGTTTTGGCTAAATTGTATAAAAGACTTTCATTTACTCTTATGTTGTTGACAAAATAACAGCATTCTGGCAGGCTGTCTGCTTACGTGCAAAAGTGAATAAGTTGAAATTTAAAAAAGGTAAATGTTGTATATTGTATTGAAATCAAGAGTGAAATTTTGTCCAAAGTATCAAATAACATGTACATATAGAGTATCAAATAATTTAACACATTTTAGGTTATGTTTGCCTTGCCATTAAAAGTAGTTTAGGTAATATATTCAGTATTCTAAAATTACCATTTTTATTACATTGCTGAAGTTGTTTAATTGTAATCGTGTACAAATTTTTCTTACAAAGCATGTGCATATTTAGGTTAAAAGATTCTGCTGTAAAAGCAGTTGATACGCTGGAACATGAAATATCTACGTGAATTTGAAGGCAAGAAAATCAAATTTAGGGTAAAATTTTCATATTTTACAGACAAACCGATTTTTTAAAGTTTGGTTCGGCGGACCTACGTTTGACACATGACCTTTCATAATGTTGATAACGTCGTGGTATATCTTCATGGTCTCTTGATCTTCATTTGCATAATATTTAAACTGGTTAGGTTAAAATACCCGGTTCAAATATTAGAGAGATTTAGCAAGACACATATGTTTCACTTACCACTAATGTTGACCCCATGTGCATATTTACAAACGTTACTAGGCCTATGTGAGTTTCGAAATAATGACGTGAACGGTAACGGTTATTTTTGGTGTTAAATCTCTCTATTATTGGGCTACACGACTCAAATATTACAAATATGCACAAATTTGCTAAACTCACTGAGTTTATAACTGTCATTACCACCTTTTTTTCAACAATAGAGAGATTTAGCAAGAAACGTACGTTTCACTTACCGTTAATGTTGACCTCATGTGCGCATGCTCTGTTGAACGGTCAAATTCTGCGTTAAATAAACTTTTAGCATGCAATTTGACGGTAGGGCTCCGTCCCATATAAAAGTTTCAATCCGTCATGCGTAGACTGTCAAAATCACGTTAAATTTGTTCAACCGTTAAAAACGTTCTATGTAAATTCTTCACATTTTTCAGGTATATGTGCAATTTCAAAAAAAAAAATACGGTTATGTTGCCCTTTACCCAGAATCCCTTGCGCGTTACTAGGCCTATGTGAGTTTCGAAATTATGACGTCAACGGTAACGTTTATTTATGGTGCTAAATCTCTCTATTGAGAAATATGACCATAGGGATTCTGTGCTTTACATTCTCAATTGCATCACACCTGACCAAACTGCACCTGACATTGTACTTGTAGAAAGCCCATGCATTTATGGACGTTTTTAAGTGCTTGACAATAAGTGGCTGTTCTTCGCAATTAGATCAGGATTTCCGTCCGAAATGGATATTTCAGGTAAAAGCATCTGGATGTAAACCTTAAGTTTGTTAACTAATGGTATTCCCACGCATTGGAAACAATCTGGACATGCATTTCCATTATCCTAATTGATTTACTAGCGGGAACGCCCTCTAATAGCTCAATATTTTAAGACCGGAAAATATTTGGTTGTCAAGATCTTAAGACATAGACGTATGTCCTCTCTAATTGCTTACATGCAGCTAGTTTTCAACGCCTTTATTTCATATTCTTTTGTTGGTGACCTGTATGCAGAATTGCATTTTTAAAAATTTAAATTGCTTTTTGGTAAATTTACGTAATGGGATTAAATATGCAGAAAAAATTGTTTATCTCAATACATAAAACAAAAAAATGAAATCTTTTTATTTTTTAGCTTTTTCTCATTATTTTACCCAACCATCAATATCCAATCATTTATCTAAAAATGATAAACGTATGCAGATAATTATAATTTGACAGTCACCGGAAGTCATGGAAGCTCTATAATTCTCTATATTGTTCTATAATTTATATAGACTACATATTGTATTATAGAAATAATAAGAAAAATTACTACTTATATGTAGTATCACTGCAACAATTTAGTTTTCATAAAATTCTTAAGTTGTTTGTCTTATGCCTAGTACAGGCCAGAGAAAACACGATACAGATACAAGGTTTCGAAAACATGTTTACGGTGAAAATTTGCATGCTCACCAGTTTTCTGTCCAAAAGTCTCGGCAAACATTTTGTCAAAAAGCGTGTTTCCAGCGTGTGTGTCCGGATCAAAGCAAACATGTTTGCTGTTCATGGCGCTCCTACCAAGGCCTGTATATCATGCAGTAGGACATAGACCCAATTTACCCCACGTGCTTTTTTAAGAGCAGATGTCAATTTTTGACAATAGGCCTTGGTAGGAGCGCCATGAACAGCAAGCATTTCCTCAGTTTCGATGTTTTTTGGTGTGGACCCTCTATTTGGACAAACCTGTTTATCGAAATATGTTCTTGAAACCACGTTCTGACAAATTAGTTTCCAGAAACCCTGTTTCTGATTCGCGTTTGCTCTAGTCTGTACTAGGCATATTAAGTAGAAAGTATTTAAGAGTATATATACTGGGAATTGATATTGGAACATAATTTCCAAATCCCAATGTAAATCTGTCTAATTAATTTATCCTAACTCATAACCTCATTTGGTTAGGTGATGTTCCTTTGTGTAAAATTCAAATTTTAAATATTTGATCATTACAGAAGTTGATCCAAATAGTGTTAAAATGGTTTGCCATATCTTCCTAGAAAGCTTTAGGCATGTTCTTACAAAACAATGCGTGTGCTCTCAATCTGTCTGTTATTTATGCTTCATTAAACAACCTGATTTTATTCGTTTTACTATAAAATTCTGCTACTGGCAAAGTTAGTCGAATATGACTTGTTGGTTAATGCTGCACTGCCATCAACTTCTTTGGCATATCTGAAGGTTTTGCGTTTCTGGGAGGCATTATTAATGGCGAATGAGGCACAGTTTAATACGGATGCAGATGGCCTGCACTGTGTTTTTCATATCTGCAGATCAAAATTGGACTTTAATTATACCCGGGCATGCAATCTTTAACGATATAGCCTAACTCATTATTCGCTTTTATTATTTTACAAACTAAAATTAGGCACAATCTGGCCCTGATCAATGACTAGATTGAAGCAAATTGCACGTTTGGATCAATATCAGTTTCCTGAACGATAGGATGTTATCTTTAAGAACTCTAGTTTACTCTGGAACAGCTCCAATTTTTGTATGGACAGTTAGTTGTAAGCTTCATTTTTGCAATAACACAAATGTAGGTACTTTTATAGCTAGTATAGCTAGTATACACTATAGAAAACACGAAACTGAAATATGGTTTTGCAATATATGGATGCTCACCAGATTTCTGCAACAAACTTTCAGGAAACGTTTTTCCATGAAATATTTCGTTGATCGCTAGTAGTATAAGAGAAGTCATTTTTGTGATTATTTTTGAATACTTCATAGCAAATTCAGTTTATGTGGTCAATATGATTCTTGAAGTCAGATTGACGAATGGTTTTTATGATAGAATTAAAAATAATTTCATGACTGTCAGAAATTTCTTTAAGAAATGGAAGAATTGTATCTATATGCTTTGATTGATACTGTATGGTATTTATGGTTAACTTTTCTGGATAAGAACATTTAAAATATCCTTTATAATTAAAAGAGATTCTTTTTCATTAAAGTTACATTTAGTTTGCATTTTCACTTTCAACATAAAAACTTAAGTTCATTAAGTGTTCACATCGATGGTCAACAATAACCTACTATTCCATTACTATCGCTCAAGAGGCAGTGCAGATGTATGAAACACGAAACTGAAACGGTTCCGCAAAAATGTTTGTGATATGTGGATGCTCACCAGATTTCTGCAACCAAGTTTAAGGAAACTTTTGGTCAAAAAAACGTGTTTCCATGAAACATTTTGGTGATTGCTAAAGAAGCGGTGAAGATCAAAGGAAACCTTGTTTCTTGGTCAAGGCGCTCTTACCAAGGCCTTTAAACTCCACGTGCTTCATTGCAGATGAGTAGTTTAAGCATCGTCTGCAATGAAGCGCGTGGAGTATATAATGGCCTTGGTAGGAGCGCCTTGACCACCAAGCAGTTTCTCCATTTCGAAATGATTTTTTGTTGTGTGCAGATTTTGACAAACTTCTTTCTAGAAAAATGTTAATCCTACATCAGTGTTTATCAACCGGTGTGCTGCGGAAGTTTATGGAGGGGTACAAAATCCTTCTTTGCAATAATTCTTAATTAAAAGTTAATATTGTTTGATAAGGCATTTCCATTTTTTTTCCCCCAAGTTTTCTTCACTTCATCTCTTAGTCATTAATTTCTAGAAAAAGATAAATGCGCAAGTTTTAATTGGTAATTTAGAACGTATAGGTGGTTAAAATATTTATCACTTTTAAATATGCAGCTGTGTTTTCAGCGGTTTAAGACATGTTTTTGTGTGGGTTGTAATTTCCCACTGTGCCTAAAATTTATGCAGACAATGTAATTAATTTTCACGCTCATGACCAGCAAAGAGTAAAACAACATGATTTCTGAATTAAAGCTCCAAAATTGAGGACGCACTTTGGTGAAACATGCTCGTGAAGACATGATTTGCGCACACGTTTGCCCCAAAACAAAATCAGAACTTGTTTCTTTACTTTGTTGGTCGTTAGATGTCAACTGAAGTTGACATCATTAAGCTTAAGTGTTGTCTAACTTCCAGTTTAGTTATTACCTATTTTACGTAACATTATAATTCAGTGTATGTCTTGAAGCACTGAACAACACTTACTGGGAAGCATTGAGACGTGGGGTAAGATAAGACAGTGCAATTAATAAATAGTTCTATTGTGGATATTAGCTTGAGATATTTAATCTAAAGTGCCTTTACTTGCTACTATATGACAATCTATGTATCAATCAGATAGTATCCTTTGTGAAATTTTAAACTTGGATTTTGGGTAAAAAAATGAATTTTTTCTGAGAAAAATCATTGTTTCTACCTGCAGATTTTGTTGAAGATATTTTATCTCTTGCTAAATAATGATTATATTATTGCTAAATGAATAGAAACGGATCATTTTAGTTGAATGTAATTGCATTTGATGTAATTTTAGTTTCTATGGGGCAATTTCCATGTGGGGTAAACTGAAACGACTGGTTTGGGCAAAGGTCTTGAATTTTCACTTTTGTAATTATTGTCAATTTTAATAATTAATAATTTGTATATGTCTAACATAGCTAAATGAGTCGAAAATATTTTAAGCGAAATTTAAATTGAACGATTTTAGCATAAAAGCTGGAAATTGCAGTGAAGAAATTGCAGTTAAAGTATAACAATTTCATTTCATCATGTTTCAGTTGTTTATTATTTCCTTTTTCAGTCTAACAATGATAAATACAAATTATAATCTTTTTGCATAATTTTGTCTGATTCATACAGTATCTCACTTCTCCTCAAGAGTGGGGTAAAATGAGACATTCACAAAAACAATTTTCAAATGTTGATAGTTTACAATAGATATAAAAGAATTCACATCGTAAATTGACTTAGTTAAACCATTTATTCTTACAATTTTAGATCAATTTGACAATTATTGAATGACCAACGTGAGATGTTTTGTAAAAAGTGTCTCAATGCGCTCTCCAGTCTCCCCTGCTACTTACATAAATAACCTGAGAGCAAGTCTCTAATAATAGCCTGACTGCACACAGGCTTGGGCACTAACAAAAATTCTGTTTTTTTTTTTTTTTGGTGTGTGCAGATTTTTGTCAGCCTGTTTAACGTGCCGAGACCTGATAGTGCTTTATTGTGTGACTATGTCATAAATCTAACCATGTTATTGGCGAGCTTTAATTGGTTATTAGACCTTTGTTTATGCTTCCTAACCACAATCCGGGAAATGTGTTTTTGCTTGCTTTAACAGAGGCTCGTCATTTTTTTTTACAATTGTAAGGATGTAAAAAAATACTATTTGCAGTGGTTTTTTAAACTATAATTCCAGTTGGTCTAATGCAATAAAACTAGTCATAAAATTTACGAGTGAAATAACTATAATCTTCCATTTATGGCGTTAAAAGAGGGAAGAAGAAAGTCGTACTTCACCCTTCAGGATTTTTTTCTAGCCCTGCGTAACTATTTAATGTTTTTGTTTGCTTTTGCGTGTGTACGATAAATGTTTTATTGCAAACCCGTGTCTTATATAAATATACATGCAGCACATAGATACGAAATCCCAGGTAAAGTATCATATCTTGTAAATTCTTCTCAATTATACAATTTATCAAGAAGGCATTTTGAATGTGTTTGCTCAACCATAAATATATTAACATCTACAAAGATGTACAACTTGAGCAAACTTTTTGCTTTATTTCTTTACATATTCATTCGTTCATTACATCATTGTATAGAATGAGAATGTCTTATGCCCAATACACACCAGATAAACCACGAAACTGAAATAAAGTTTCTGCAAACCAAGTTGTCAAAACGTGGTTTGGTGAACTTGTTTCCATAAACAGGTTTGTCCAAAAGTAAATGTCCACACAGGAAATGTTTGTTGGTCAAGGTTTGCTCCATGCACTTCATTGCAGACGATGCTTATATTAGGGTGAACACAAAAAATGATATTTGCCTTAATTGTAGCACGTGGAGTATAAATGCCGTGGTAGAAGCGCCGTAACCATGAAGCAATGTTTCATTGATTTCCCTTGATCTTCATCGAGTCTTGAGCGATCACTAAAATGTTTCATGGAAATATATTTTTTTTAGCTAAAAGTTTCATGAAACTTGGTTGCAGATATCTGGTGAGCTTCCACATATATTACAAACATATTTGAGAAAACATGTTTCAGTTTCGTGTTTCATCTAGTGTGTTCTAGTCACATGAGGCAGTAGCAACACAAGGTCTTTTAAAAGATTATAAGGAGCCCTAGAGTAAATGGGACATTTCGAAATGTGACCCTTGTACATCAACTCTATTTCCAATATATTGAGTAAAATTGCAAGGTGTATTAAAGCATTTTCTTCGAAATAAAAGGGTTAGGAAAGTATTTAAATTGGCTAAGTTTCCTTAGTGAGAAAATTAAATAGAGCCATATAAGCCATATTATGTCCCATATATACGTTTGTGGTGTATTCTCATTTATGAAATTCCCCATATATACGGAAATATGAAAGATCAAATATGGCTTTTATGTCCATTTATAGGAGAAAACACAAACTTAAGATTATTGTCCAAAGTATTAATATAGAAATACAAAACCATTTCCTGTAATATATAATTGGATTTATACAAATACTTTAAATACTGTGTATTATATATTGCAATGCTGTGGAATTTCACACTTTTCAAGATTCCAACGCCATCTATGGTGCAATCTGTACAACTGCCAGGTTTCCTATGATGGATTTTTTTGAATATAGTCTATAATACTCAATGCAAACCAGCCATTAGTCTGACTGGTTGTGGCAAAGATCCAGATCTCTCTTATAATTTCAGTGTCACGACATGGCTTTATGCTCTCCATGTGACCAGACCAAGAAAAAACCTGGAATGTCATGACAAAGAAAATATTTAACATACCTTAGTCAGCTTACTTTTCTTACTTCCTGTGTTTAGCAACATCCACCATTTTAACAAGTAAACTCAAGTGCTTAGTCGAATGCCTATAGCTTTTAACGATTCCTCAGTGATGTTGTTACAATTAAGTATCATCATAAAACCTAACTTGCGTTTAGTCGAGATTATAGTTTGGAGGATTTCCATCAACAATTCTCCAGCAATTCTTTGTATTTACAGCAGGATCCTCAATAAAAGTCTTTATTCTGTTATTTATCTGAACAGAAATTGTTGCTGCATGTCATCTCTTTTGCTGAAAATTGTGGTTTATCGAAGCCAAAACATGCATTTTTTTATGCATGCCTGCGATTCTGATATGTCTGCTCTGCCATTCTGAGCAAACCTGTCTTTTGTCGTCATTAACATATGATTCGAAGAAAAATTCCAAAAAGTAGTTTTGGAAATCTGTCCATAAGCCTATTATCACATGCCAGCTTTTCACAGAATCAGTTATCAAAGCTTTAACATGCCTTTCATAAAATTTTCTTAGACTATCTTCCAGTCTTAGTACTATCAACGTACTGATGTGAAAGTTAAGTGTTCATTATCGGTTGTTGATTACATTATCTACTTTAGTGTCTACTGCCAAACACTAGTATTTAACTTTAATAACTGTTTTTGGTTTACACATTTGTGTAAAATACAATTTTCTTCTTCTGTTCTGTTATTCTTACATTCTCAAATTTCTACCCTATTGGCAAAAAAGATGCTTTTAAGAGATATTTTTAATAAATAGAATGATTCGTTTCGTATATCACTGCCCCCTAACAGTGAACTGATCAAAAACTAAAATATACCCTTAAAATAAAAGCAATAACCCTTTGCTTGGACCATGTAATTTGTTATTTGTATAATATTTTAGTTTGGGAGCCAGCTTTTTGCCCATATAATATAAAATTTTGAAAGGCTTCTTAAAAAGTTCATTATGTAAATGCAGTTTTTTTAAATTTAATTGCCCTGACTGTACATGAAAACACTTTTAACCTGTTTCTGTTTTGTCATAAACATGAAACTGTCTTAATTAATTTTAAATGAGTTTGGTGCAAATTTATTTTAACAAACTGCTAGTCGCTTAATTAATTTTTTCGTAATATTGGAATAAAAAATGTGATGTTGCACAATTATTTATATAGCCTAAATGTTTGACATGTATAGCTAGCAATGCTGTTTTAGTATAATTAAAATTACCTTAACGCTGTGAGTCATATAAAAGTAGAACCCAATAAAAAAATCATACTTCGTGAAAAATGCTTTTTTTTATATGAAATTTGACACTTTAATTGAACAATAGCATATATAGGAACAAAAACAAATTATAAAATGAGCCCAAAATGTTCTCCGGTGGCCTTGACACAAGCCTGGAGTCGAACGCGCCATTCTGAGATTGACGAATCGATTATACGCTGTTCGAGTTCAACCCAAGTTTTCTTAATTCGTAGTTTCAAGTCTTCGATATTATTAATCTTGGATTTGTAAACCTTTTCCTGAAGAACTAACTTAAAAGATGTGCCGCGACAATTTTAAGCCTAGTTTAGTGTGCCGGGTAGTGTGATCACAAGCATATTGTGATCTGTTATAGGTTAAAACGTGTTTAATGCTTCCATATAATTTGTGTTGCAAGTTTCAAAACCTTTAGATTTAAATGGATTAGATAAGTAAGGAATTCAAACAGTGGCGGACATTACACTCATAATTTACGATAACTGGCATGGCCTTTGTTAACTCCGCCAAAACAATCAAACAATCTGAACCCTTTAACTACCACTGTAATTGTAGTTGTTGCTTTTGCGTATTCTATGGAAATTCAGATCACGTCTTGACCATCTTGTTCAGGCAAGGTAGGAATGCTTGAGGAATGTGGTCATTTTCACAGATTACAAATACATTTTGTTTCATTTTCATGCTTGGTGTTTGAAGTGAAATAGGCGAGGTAGGGCAAATTGGCCTGAACGTGACGGAAGTGAAACGCTGAACGTGTACTGTGTGTATACGTAGCATACAGCAACTAGTACACACTTGCGTATTTATTAAATGAATTACACTAACATAGCTTAATATTTTAGCACCGAGGATCTGGGTCCAATTCCCGGTTCGTCAACTATGACTGGTTTTCGCTGTTTTCCACACTTGTTTCCAGGCAAATGCCATGATAATTCCTCATGAATTGTGGCGCCATGTAGTGACCTAAAACGAAATTTCCTGCTCTTTAAAATGGCTATTTCAGTTTTTTTGTACGACATATGGTTTTCGAATAATAAACGAATATGCAAGACTTTTTGACCGCCCTTGTAAATTCTACATAACCATTTCCTAATCCTAAAAAAAGCATATTAAAAACGGTTAACAAATGGAAAACAATGCATAAAATTAATCAGTCCTAGAGCTAGGAAGGTTCACTTCTACCCGCGAGAGTCTCACACATTTTTTCAAAGTCTTTGCAACTTGGATAATGCAGATTTACACGTTTCCTAGGTCACGAACTGAGGTGAACCCCTTCTGTCTCTGAATGTATGAACAGCTTTTCCTTTGGCTTTGATGATCAAAAATAATGAGACATTTTCAGTCTCTAGATGCAAATTTGCTCTGTAATTATATCCAGAAAGATTGTATCTTATCTCTGAAACTCATCGTACAATGTTCATCAACGTTCTTGAGAGACTGTTCAAGCGTTTTGATCGAGCCTTCCTTTTCAAATTGGGCTCCTGCATAATAATAATTCCATTTAAAATTACTTTCTCAGTCCTCTTAAATTCCTAAGATTGGATAATAATGAATGCACACACATTACCTCCTAATTTTGCATGGCAAATCGTAAAACCTCAGGGAGTATGTTATCAAATAGACAAAACAACCTGACTAACATCTTACGTGTGGTTTTTTCCCCAAGCAGGTGACTATGATAAACACGCCGTGCTCATTATTTTCAATTTGGGTAATTTGAATATACAGGATATGATTGATGCAAATTTATTTAAAGCTATGCTTTAGTACTTTGCGGTTCAGTTTTACCCCATGCTTTCTTTGAGTTTTAAGTATTTGCATGGAACTGGTATTAATGACATTATACTGACAATAAATTACCATAATTTAACTGGTTAGGTTGAGTAGGTACCTACAAATACATATGTAGGTGTACATATATAGCAGCCTTAGGGCCGGCCCATGGGATGTCATATGCCAATCACATTTTAGCTGAAAAAAGGCTATTCAGTCTATTTGAAGGTACTTATGGTTCTGTTAACTGCAGTTAACATCACAATATTTAGTGTTAACAGTTTGAATTAACCCTTTCGGACCTGGAAGTGAAATAGTTGGAAATTTTTTTGTTGTTATTGATAATTCTAGTTTATATGTTAAATGAAGCCTACCAACAAAATTTCAGTCCAATCGGACATATATTAAAAAAGTTACAGCATGGCTCTTTAAAGAGCCACCAGGCCTTGAAGATTACAAAAATAACTGTCCAAAAAAATTTTTTTTTTAGTTTTAATGAAAATTAATAGGTTTTACAGTTTGGAACTATTTTGTATGATAGAGGCTAATGCAATCTCTACCTGGAACAATACACAGTGTTGTATTTCACTTTACACAGTGAATAAATGGGCAGGATGAACATGCATCAAATCTGCAATGCCTATTTCCACCCTTGTAAGTCAGGCTGTGATATTATAATTTAAATACCCAGTTTACACATGCAAACCATGCAAAACATGCATGGATAGCATGCATGGACACACAAAATAGTTAATAATTACTTATAAATGATAACAGTACAGTTAGTTTATGTTAAATATAAGTGTTTCTAATGAAATGATTATTTAAAAAATACAAAACATGCATTATAACCATGTGAATGCCATGTGCTTAATTTACTCATACAACCTGGTGGCTCTTTAAAGAGCCAGTTCAAAAATTTATAAAATCGGTAGAAATCTGTAATATTTTTGGCCAATATTATGTTGTATTCTTAAACTAAGCTTAAATTACTGATATTTAAAAAATAAATTAAGAGAATCAGTTAGAAATCAACAATAAAAAATCATAAAGTCTGCATTTACCATTTTGTGACTCCATTGTTACATCCAAATTTCGAAGCTTTATGACTAAACCACCTCTAGGTGGCGAGAGTTGAAAAAATACACACTGAAACTAGAGGTCTTTTAGCTCATATTAAAGAAAAAACCAAGGCTCTGTAGCTCTGTAACTTTTTTTGCAAAAATTCCCAAAGTTTGGCTTTTTAAAGAGCCAACAGATCCGAAATGCGAACCAATACATGCGAATGCATGTCTAATTGGTTATTCTTGGTCGGTTATCAGCAATAATCTTAAAACAGAAACCTAGTTAGCCATAACTTTCATTGGCAATGCCTTAAAAAAATTAAGTATGACTAATTAATTTAATATTTATGGAGAAGACATGACTGCATGTTCTCTGCAGTTTTCTGAAGTTCTTCAGGTACCTTGCCAAGGAATGATGCTGATTTATTCCAAAAACAACTTGAAAAATTTAAAATGGTCAATGATATTAATGTATATATATATTCGTTTCATAGGTTTATATTGGCTGCCTTCAAGAAAATTCAATACAGCCAGCTTCAGATTCACCGTGTTGATCAACAATTAGATGTTTGCACACAACGTGATTGATACGAAACCCATGGAATGAACGAAATATGAACAGCCGGTAAGCCTTTCCATCCATTTTTATGCAAAACTAATAACAAGTTTCTGATCCTTACTGCTGTTAAAAAAAGTTCATCTTGCAAGATCTAATGGTTGATTTGATTGGAGCGATTAATATGTTTTGACACGATGCATTATTCAGATCTGATCGAAGACTAATTAATATGTGACTTGAGGCATTTTTTTCAGCCCAATCTATTGTATAAATTTTTGGAAAAAATAAAATAATAATCCAGAGGTCACCCAAATTCAGTATACCTTGAGGGTGTATATGCCAAAACGTGATAACCTAAATGCATTGAAGTCATGGAACCCTTCAGGATTTTGCATAAAAGTCTAGCTCTCTATGGAAGTCCAAGAAAGGTTTCTTTGTTGTACAATGGAAATCCTAAAGTACAATCTTTGCTTAGTATCCTACTGGATTCTATCCTGTATGTGCAGACATATGCTGTAATTTGTAAATGTGCAGTTTTCACAGAATCATACACGGTCGAGTTCAGTCCATGTTTTCTTAAATTTGTAGTTTAAGAGGGATCACAACCCTATCCTTTTCATTGGGTCGGGCTTGCAAAGATACTCATTGTTGAATGAGGAAGGTTTGGGTGGGAGTGAGAATTGTTTGAGGTGGTTTGATGGATCAGCAAGGGCCTCATATTGTTGTTTTTCACTTTGAAATGGTAGATTTAAAAAAAATTAATATACAAGTTTTGAAAAATGTCCGTTATGTTGCACACGCTGCCAGCAGGTGTCAGCATGAGACAGGCAAGATGCGAGTGTAAAAATTAAAATAATAATATAATGTAAAAAATCTACTATTTTAACGTCAAAATGACACGATCAGTACCTTGCTGATGTAAAAAGCTACTTTAAACAATTTTAATTGTTATTTAATCTTTTTTTGTTTGACTGTGAGTGTCTTTGCAAATTTTCCAATTGAAAGGGACAAGGTTGTAATCCCCCTTAATTCGCAGTTAATCTTCGATTTGTAAACCTGTTCCTGGAGAACTCCCCAATTTGTGTAGTCCATGCACTGGGTTTAAGTCCGGACTGTTTGTTGGGTTCGATGAACTGTGGCGTTTCCAGTTGCAGAAGTTCAAATGTTTCTCGAGCACTGTGAGCGAGTTCACCATCTTGTTGAAAATTGAAAAATTCCGAGATTTGTCGCATGTCAGGAAGACGTTTTTTTGTTTCTTCACTATTATTCTATAAAAGGGCCAAATTTCATTTAAATCGAAGCATTTTTCACGAAGTTGTAATTTTTTTTTTATTGGGTTCTACTTTTATATGACTCGCAGTGTAGTATCCGAATGGTCTATTTTGCAAGATTCTAGAAATAGGACCCGATAAAATCCTTCATAAATTGAACTTGGTGACATCTTTGGTTTTGTGAACATTAAAACCTGATTAATAAGCCTGTTGATATGTAATCTATACCTGATAAAATAATGTATCCAAATAGTAGTACCAGTCAGCTGCATACCACAGCCTAATTTTTTTTAAACTATATGAAGTATCCAGAAATAAAGAATATTATCATTGTTCCAACATTAACATTATCGTGGAAACAAGGTTGAATGGCAAGGGAAAAAAGTCCCATATTACGAAAACAATAATGGAAAAGATTTACTACAAATAAATCTTTGACAGCACAATTACAATTTGTTACCTTTAGGCATAATTTAAATCCAGAGCACGTTAGGTTTTTGTACGATTTTTTTAGTCGTGCGGCGATGTGCATGGGCTGACGACGGTGAAGCCGGTTTTTCAAATTGATTTTATCATGCTAATTAATGCATAATGCGTTCTCATTAATATTTACGTGCGTGCATGAGCAAGAGAATTGTAGTTGCAAAGGAGGACGAGATATCAGGAGGACAAATTATGAAGACTGATGGCTTTGTAATTGAGGGAGGAATGTGGCGGTGCGAACGTAACTGATTTGGATAAGGCCCTAAGAAATGGCACGTTGGCGTTATTAATGATACCAAATTATTGGCCAGAAGCAGTGGCCCACTTTGCCAGGGTGGTCTCGCAATAAGCTGTAAATAACGCCATCTGTAGTCGAATGGCCAAACATGGTTTTTCGATGTGTTCAACAGAAGTTTCCCAAAAGTTGCATATTATTAATACCCTTAAGTGCAAAAAAATCGACTCACTTGCATGAATCAAGTAAAAATGTGTTTTCTCAGCAACCAAATGTCAGATTTAAAATCGGGAAAATGTGTTTTGTAGACAATTTATTCCTCTTTCTGATTCGCTTAATTGTCATAAAATTCCTGATGCATCCTTGAGGCGAAAAATGTTGAACTTAAAGCAACCCAAATTTGCGTTGTTTCTGCCAATATGCATCGTTATACCCCTGTGGCTGTAAGTGTTTCTGAATGCAATTTGAGTATCAGAGCTTAATAAACACATATCCAGACATAGTGTTAATGAATGGTTTCTCAATGAAATGACCACTACACCGGAAGTAGCCGCACGAGTTGCAGGCTATTCTCCAGAGAAATTCAGCAGAAATCCTTTTCACGCTAGACGAATTATAAACAGGAATAAATTGTCTACAAAACATATTTTTCAGATTTTAAATCGGGCATTTGGTTGCTGAGAAAAACACATTTTTACTTGATTCATGCAGGTGAGTCGATTTATTTGCACTCAAGTGTATAAAATTTCTTGAAACAAAATGTCCACTTTAAAAGACATGTACGAGGGGTGGTCAAAATGTGTTGCATATTCGTTTATTATTCGAAAAAGAAATGTCGTACAAAAAAACTGAAATAGCCATTTTAAAGAGCAGGAAATTTAATGTTTTTCAATGTAGGACCAGAGTTTGTTGACACATTTATCCCAACTTTTGATGAGATTGTTTATACCCCTCTCGTAAAATTCGTTATGTTGGATATGTGGAGATTGCCGAACCGCAAGTTTCACATCATCGTCTGTTTGGAATTTGTGACCACTCGAGTGTTCCTTTAGTGGACTAAAGAGATGGAAGTCGCTTGTTGAAAGGTTGAGGCTGTATGGCGGATGTTTCAATGTTTCCCACCCAAACATGTTGATCTTGTTGGCGGTGGTATGCACAGAATGTACTCGTGCACTGTCATGTAGTAGCACAACTTCATTCATGTACAAATGGGGTCGCTTTCGATGAAATGCTGCTCGAAGACACGTTTGTCACCATGAACTCCTAACATTTCATTATAAATTTCACTCGGCTTCATGCCTTTCAACACTGAAAAACGAATATGACTTTGTTGTTCCTCTCGCATTTCAAGTGAGGCGCCATTTTGTTTTTGATAATTTGTTCGAAATTCTGCATGCGAATTCTGCATGAATTGTGGCGCCATGTAGTGGCCTAAACCCAGATTTCCTGCTCTTTAAAATGACTATTTCAGTTTTTTTGTACATTTGGTTTTCGAATAATAAACGAATATGCAAGAGTTTTTGACCGCCCCTCGTAGCTAGTTGATCGTTAGTTGACATCACTATCATCTTACCTAAGATGGCCTCCATTTGTAATTTTTAGATTGATTTTTGCATTGAAGACTTCCTAAGTAATGTAAGATTAAAATGTAAGCCAAATTATATCAGATAAACAACATTAGTAAAATTGCGATGGGATAGTCATTTTTCGTATGTTATTATAACCAGTTTCACCAGTTGAAAACACATTTATATTTAATAACTAAGTGAACATGGCATGTCGATGACGAATGGATTAATATGAGTAATGGGCCGTGTTCGGTCGATTATCTACTGATTACATACCGATTACAACATCTCTATTAACATATTTTATGTTGGTGTTGGTGCGTTGTTGAGGTTATAAATCAAAGCTGGATTATTGCAGCCTTAGAGTGGCTGGAGTGTCACAAGAATTTCGATCAAATAGACATTTCTAAGACATTCCAGCCACGCTTTATAAGGCTGTTAGCCACCCGTTTGAAGGTACCTATATAATGAGTGATTGTTCAAGTGGTATATTTGATAAAAGTTTGTTGTCAGAAGCTTGACTTCTACTTTAAAATTCAATGATAAACTTATGCCTATAACAAAGTTTCTTCATCTACTGAGCAGTTATTTGAACAGTACATGCATGTTTATCGTAAATGTTTGACTACTTATAATTGTCATACAATAACTATTTTAAGGTGAATCACAACCCTATCACCTTCAATGGGTGAAATTTTAAAACACAATTCCAGCCAAACCAAAAGAGAT